>PVKS010009947.1:0-62041 GCA_004027875.1 Aplodontia rufa
CATGGCATCCCATCTGAACGACTTCCTGACACATAATTGAGCAAAATTTTTCACCTTCTCTTGAACTACTTGTGTTCCATGTTCATCAGATGCGTTTAACTCAAGAACTCTTAATCAAAACAGTTCAGGTCCAAAGAGTTCTCTAGCAGCTGCCAAAATAGTGGAGGTTTTCCCAGTTCCAGGTGGCCCATAAAACAAGAGATTAGGGAGATCAGCTCCTTCTAAAGATTTTTTTCAACACTGCAACTACTTCTTCTTGGAAAGCAACTTCATCTACACATTTTGGGTGATACTTTTGCACCCATGGAACAATATCTCCTGTGCCCAGGAGAACAAAAGGACAAATTTTCGTGTGATATAAGTGCGATGAGACCCCCAGCAAAACTATGAGAAAGGGAAAATCTTAGATAGTCACAATACTTTCCATTAATAGAATCTGTAAGTAAGAAGAAAATGAAGGGAAAATCTAACTTTAACTTCTTTGGCTTACCTTTTCAGAAGTCCTATCCCCTCTTCTTGCAAGATTTCTAATAGTAATTCTTGTCTTGGGTACAAACAAGCTAAGAAATGAACTCACTCAGAGGTGTTAATAAGGCATTAGCCTTATTATATATCAATCTGTATTTTGAAAAAGGATGCATCATCCTTTTTCAAGAGCCATATGTAAGTCTAACAGTGGGGCTTACAACACAGTACTATTTTTTTAAGGGCTAAGGACCGAACTTGGGGCCTTGTGTGTGCTAGGCAAGCGCTCTGCCACTGAGCTAAAACCCCAACCCCAACACAGTACTATTTGAATGGGAAAGTCTTCTTAGACATCCTCCAATTGATCAACCACAAGGGCTCAGAACCTACCATGTGTTCGGCATAGTGTTAGGCAGAGCGAATGAGCATTGGATGAAGTAGGGATCCAGGATCAAGTCCTAATTCTGCCTTATACTATATGATCTTGGTTAGCTACTTAGCTTCTCTAAACCTCATTTTCTTCATTTGTAAAATAGAGTTACAATACTTACCTCACAGAGTCAAATGAGAAGCTAAATAGAAGAGTGCTTTGTAAAATGCAAAGTCCTATGTATGTAGCATTATGTGATGATTATTATTAGACATAAGTGGGAATATGAAGCTGTACAAGAGAAAGTTTCTGTCTTCAAATAGATGATCACATGGCTGGCCTAAACCGAGCTACTCTGATTCGTTGCTCCTTTTTTGGAAATCACTATGCAAAAGAACATAGAAGGAGCAGGGGTGGAACTCAGAGAAGGAGACATAGGCAGCTCTGGCTCACTCTGAGAGAGGAACCTGCCAAGTCTCGTCATGCCTGATCCCTGCCCAGAGCCCCATCTTCCCTCTGGGCACTGGAAGGCTATTGTTCTCTTGATCCCATTAGCCCAAACACCCCAAATCGTTTGAACTTACTACTTTGCGCAACCACTTCAGAACTTATTCTCTGTTTTTGCCCTCTCTATCCCTGCTTTGAGAGAGAGAGAGAGAGAGAGAGAGAGAGTTCCTGGCTGGGGTCAGGCAGGGCGGGAAAACAACTTGACCAATTCTGACAGCTAACCTCTTAAATTTCTTTATTACAAATAAAGGATTTCATAATGATGTTGCATAAAACTGACTCAGAGCAGTTTAAAACTATTTCCACAATGACCTGGTGACCTTGCTCTTCCCTAGTGACACGGCAATACAAAAGGAAATCAACTAAACTGTAGGACTAAGGAGTTAGTTGAGACTCAAGAACATATTTCCTGATAAGAAATGAAATATAAAAACATGGAATCCCGTGGTTTTTGTCCATCTGTCTGCCTACTTATTTGTGTGTTGTTCTGGTATAGACTAAATTGGGCAAATTTTCTGTAAAGAGCCCCCTAATGAATACCTTAGGTATTTGTGAGTCAAGGATATTACATAGGTACATATATATAACAAGAGATTTTGTATTTGACAAAATACAAAATTTACTAATAAATAATAGCCAAATAAAGATTTTGCAATACAGATTTACCAATAAGAAAAATGGAGGGGTTGGGGATTTAGCTCAGTGGAAGAGTGCTTGCCTAGCACACCCAAGACCCCGACTTTGGTCCTTAGCCCTGAAAAAAGAAAAAAAGAAAAATTAATTCTTTGAGGGACAGGATAACATTTCAATTAATTGGAGTCCAATATTATTACTTTTGACAAAAATATATTACAAATGTTCATCTGCTAGTGCTAATGTATAATAAGATTTTATGCATTCCTTTTCTTAAAGTGCATTTTCAAGGCTGGAGCAGTGGCTCATCAATTGTAGTGCTTGCCTGGCATGGGCTAGGACCCAGTTTCATACCCCAGCACCACATGCACAGCTGGGTGTCAGAGAAACAAAGGCCAGATGGAAAAATAAATAAAATTGATTCTCTCTTTCTCTCTCCCTCCCTTTCTCTCTCTCTTTAAAAAAAAATGCATTTTCACACAGATACCACTAAATACCAAAATACAAAACTTGATTTTAATTAAAAATGTTCATCACTTGGAGTATACTTAATAGAATTCTACTAAATTCTATATCTTTTGTTGTTTACCTTATAACATACCATTATATTAAAGACTAATCACTTCCAGTTGAAGGTTGGGGGGGAATTCTTTAACTGCACAGTTAAAGAGGTTTTGCATGTGGCTGGGGCAGTGGCTCAGCAGTTATGGCACTTGCCTGGAATGTGTGAGTACACAAGTTCAAACCCCAGCACCACACACACTACAAAGTCTTGGAGCACCAAAAGCCATATGAAAAACTAAATAAAATTGATTCTCTCTCTCTCTCTCTCTCTCTCTCACTATCCCTCTCTCTTTAAAAAAATAGACTTTTGAAATATGGAAATTTTCTCTGCATTTGCACTGATTAACCAAATAATGCTGTTGGAACTGTACTCTGAGTTCAGAAAAAACATGAACTACAAATGTGGGCAGGAATATCCCACTTCCTATCTTAACTTTTGACAGCACAAGAGTTTTGTAAAAGAGTTTGACATTGTTTGTGATTCAAATAACGTTAGTTGTCTTTGAAATAAACTTTTCCACAACGTAAGCTTCACATTTAGGCATTGTTATGCCTTGTAATTTTCAATTGAATTCATCAAGGCACACTATCAAGTCTGACACAAAACTAACTTCCAGAGACACTCAGTTTTCAAAAATAGTAGATGGGAGTGATTCATCTTATTTTTAAAAATTCAATTTCAGTCTTAAGCTCAAAAAAAAATCATAGTAAGACTTTACCACTGCTAAGCCATTAAGCCATTGTGCGGCAGGGCAAGTGAGGGCATAATATAACTTCTAGTTCTGATTGAAAAAAAATGTCATAAAACACAATCATGAAATCACAAGAACCGAATAAATTCACCATTACCCCCACTGGCTCAATAACATATCAAATATCTAATCAAATATTTAATTGTTTTCTTCAAAGTAGTAGGCTGCTTTTGCTAAGATCAATGACTTAATTTAGAGCTTCAGATGCCTACGGGTAACTGAAAGCAGGATAAAGATCAGTATATCTGCCTCTTTTGTATCTGTCCCCTCCATCACCTTAAACTCTACAACCTGCTACCTAGGTACATTGATCATTTAAGAAGTGGTCATCTCAAACAGATGGTAAGGTTTATGAGTCCTGAATTTACTTAACCTATCTCATCCCCCTTCAAGACTGAGACAAGATTTGCAACATCCTGTTTCAGACCCTTTGGGATGATACCTCTAGAAGTCTTCATTTGTTGTCCTACACCTTTCAGGAGTGTAGTTAGAGGCAGGCACATTCCCCCAGGAAGAAAGTGCCACTGAGAACGAACTACCGTCTCATGGAAACCAAATGGCCCCCTTCTGGGATTACAGTTATGATAGATAAACATCCAACATCCAAAGCGTATAAATAGTGGGGAAATGTAAAAGTGTTCCACTTTGTGCTTTGAATATAACTCTTGCTTCTCTGCAAAATAATAATAATAATAATAATAATAATAATGTATGTGTGTGTGTGTGTGTGTGTGTTCCCTCAAGTGATAAGGACTTTTCTAAAGCTACCCTGCAAAATCAGAATTGGGAAAATAATCATCCCAGATCACAATTTGACCAAGACTGCTTAATTATGCATACCGCTCTCTCTCCCTCCCCTAATTCTTCCTCTATTAAACCTAAAGCTCTTTTGAGAACTCCCAAAACAGGGCTGAGATTCTGGATCTCACTTGCCTTCCATCTGGATTAAAGGTTCCTTTACTGCTTTTCACGATTACCTTTTCTGTTTGGTTTTTGGGGCAAGTGACCAGACCTAGTGTATTGGGATCCCAGAGCCATGCCTTCGGTCTAGCTAGGACTCTAATAACTACCTTCTAATGACTAACACAATGAATAATTGCAGGCTTTTAATAATACATTTTCACAAGCTTTGAAAAAGTTTCCAAGACTTTTTCTTCTTCACATGTATTTTACATTGTTGTAATAGATGTTAGCAGAACCTACTTCAGAAAATCAGCATTTTCTCTACTTTGAAAATATTTTGCATTCCACACAGACTATCCATAGAAACAATTTCTTTCATCACTTCAAATTTAGCATGAACTACTTGAAAACACAACTGAGTAGTGTCAGAAACATCTACAAACTTGTCAAGAAGCAAATACAATACCCAAAATCATTTGCCTCATTAATCAATTGATTGTTGATGTTGCTCCCAATGTCCTTTCTCACTCTTTGCTAAAGGCTAGTGGTCTTCAACAAGTATATTTTCTGTGGACACACTTCTTCAGCAGCCACAATTGAACATGATGTAATTAATTCACCATTGGATTTCTTTGTTTGGCTAACAAATGGACCAAGCAGAAACTTACTTTTTTTTTTCTTTTCACTTTTTGCATGTATTTAAAAATATTTTTTTAACCATAAGAACATTTTCCCCCTTCATTTTGTTTTTATTATGGCATGTTTGCTTAATTTACAGCAAGCAGAAAATAAGCTGGGTCCTGTTTTGATCCAAACATTGCTGTTTTAAAGGTTGTACACAATATTTGTTTAAAAGAACATATAAAAATACCTTTTTAGAAGCTTCTATAAGAAAGAAAATACAAAGTTTAACCTTACAGCTTTCCTCTTTGCTAGAACTGCGAACTACTGCTACAGTTTTAAATAGACTTTTTGTCGTTTAAACTATACATCCAGGAAAATCTAAAAAAATTAAAGAGACGTGCATATAAACGATTGCATGGCAGAACATGAACATTAGCTGCAAACAGTAAAGAAATGAAAGTTAGAAATACTATCAAATATACAAAGGTTGTAGAATCAATCCTTCAAATACATTCCACAAACAAAAAGATTTAAAAAAACCATCTTTTTTGTTCTTTAGAGGCGAGGCCTAGATTGCTAAAACCAAAATTGAAAGAAAGTAGTCCTCTAAAGGAATTGTTTCCCTGCAATACTTCTTACTATTATCTGCAAGCCAGCAAGCAATCTGAGATTTTAAAAGATGCTAGCTTGTCACTCTGAAATGAGACTGGACATATCAAGTCACTTCTTGCACCGCAAACAATCTTTTTTTTAATGTATATTTTATTGCAATTTTTTTAATTTTTTATTTTTGAACAACCTTACAAGATTTTAACAAAATAATATAAAATGTGTATATATTCTGGATATTGCAATTACCCCTAGGAGTGCCCCCCGCAATTACCCTCCCTTATCCCACCCTTCCCCTTCCCACAATATCTCTAAAAAAAGTATTAGGTTGTAAAACATTACATCTTATCTGGATTTAACACATGCTAATAGACCAACTTTCTCATTGTCCAGGGTCTAGTCTCCACCTCCACAGATGAGTGGAGACAATCGACCCTTAGATCTCTGGGTGAAGCTGATTTTACTCAGCATGATCTCAGAGAGAGGGACAGTGAGAGAGAGAACCAATTTTATTTGGTTTTTCATGTGGCTTTAATTGCTCTGACGCTTTGTTGTGTACGTGGTACTGAGGTTTGAACTCACATTCTTGCGCATGCCAGGCAAGTGCCATAACCACTGAGCCACGGCTCCAGCCCCCAGAAACTTACTTTGATTACAATCTCTTTTTCACTTTTTTTTGTAAAGAAACTCTGCTGTGATTTAATTGCTAGTTTCCTAATTTTTCTGATAATTGCTTCCTGTGAATTGGAAACATTGTAACTGGGGCTTATACTCATCCAGTAACAGCATGTTATATTATATATTATTTTAGCTCAGCTTTAGTGTCATTGCACAATGAACATAATGCTTTACCATCTAATCTGTAACAAAACACACACACACACACACACACACACACACACACTGCTGTGATTTAAAAGCGACATTTGAAGTCCACTCTCATTTTTGTTTTGACATGATGCACATGCACTGGGAATTTAGAAAATATTATGGTTCAGCAATAAATGTGACACTCTCGATGGCGTTAAGCTAGAACTGTAGCACTGCAGTTTGCAGTACATCCCCCAGCAATGTGAATCCCTTAGAGCATGAGAACTGCCATAGACCCTATGATACATAATGAATGAACATGACTATGTCCCAATAAAACTTTATTTATGGACACTAAAATTTCAATTTCATATGATTTTTATGTGTCATAGAGTAGTGTTCTTTTGATTTTCTTCCCAATAGTAAGAAATACAAAAACCATTCTTAGCTTGTAGACTTCTACAAAAGCAGTCAACAAAATTGTAGGGAAAAAAAACTAAAACTAAAGTTGTTTTAAAAACTAGTCAGCAGGCTTGATGTGACCCATGGGCCTGTTTCCCAACCTCTCAATTAGATGATAGTATTTCCTCAAATGTTGAGACTGCTTGGAGTCAGGGAAATGGACCAAACGACTTCTCACTTCCCCACTAATCTGAGAATCTGTTACACATGTCACAGACGGTGGGCTCTGTACTGCAATAAAGACCATCAGCTTGGTGAGCACTTGGATCCAGCAAGCTGGGGCAGGGCAGGAGGGCAGGAGGGTAGATGGAAGACAGAAAACAAGGTAGCTGCTCTCCAGGAGCATAGTCAAGTTAGGAAGACCAGACATCCACATAGTGACACTAACACAATAAGGCAGTTTTATCAGACACCTTTAACACTGTTTAAGATCTGTTGAATATAGTTGACGACAAATAAATATTCTATGGAGGAAGCAGCAAGTAAATGATCCAAAATGTTGTTCTCTCTAAACCTAATAGGAGCTCAGTACGGTAGCAACCATTAAGCCCATATTTTCTGCGGTCTCACTGCCTGACTCAAATCTTGCCACTGTATTTATTGCCTTTATAACAAATTATTGAATAACTTTTAGCCTCTAATTTCCTCATCTATAAAATACGATGGGGCTGGAGCCGTGGCTCATTGGATACGGCGCTTGCCCAGCATGCACGAGTATGCAAGTTCAAACCCCAGCACCACGTACACAATGAAGTCTCAGAGCAATGAAAGCCCCATGAAAAGCTAAATAAAAATTGTTTCTCTCTTCCTCTCTCTCTCTCTCTCACTGACCCTCTCTCCTAAAAAAAAAAAAATATGAGTGAATAACGTCTATCTCATGAGACACCATTTGGGGCACAATCAAACCCCTCTAAAGTGCCTTACATGAACTGGGGAGCAACTACTGCCGTGGGCATATCCCTGGACGGACACAGAAGCAGGGAGACGCCCGGGAGGGCTCTCAGGGGCTTGCTAAGTGAGTGTGTCATCCTTATCATTGGCATGAATGGCAGCAACCAGTGTTTAAGAGCAGGGACCTACGCCACAACTTAATTTAGATAGTAAATTATGAAACATGCACTACTCTGCTCCTCCTGCTTTCTGTTCATAGGAAGCACAGGGATCTCAGAGGACTGGGATTCTGATCTTGGCACTGCCTAGCCATGTATCATATACACTATGGTTCTCCATTTCCATGATACAAAAAAATCTGGTGCTGGAGCAGCGGCTCAGTGGTTACAGTGCTTGCCTGGCATGGGCAGGGATTCTGATTTGAACCCCAGCATCACATATGCAATGAAGTGTCAGAGCAACAAAGGCCATGTGAAATGCTAAATTAAAATAGTTTCTCTCTTTCTCATTGTCCTTCTCTCTCTCTCTTAAAAAAAAAAAAAGATACTATTGTTTTCAAGCTGTTTAATTGCAGAAACCTTTCCTCAAAGCAAAGCTTAAAATGTTTTAATGATAAAAGCAGATCAGTTGAATGGGTATAAGCAGCAGAATCCTACCACCACCAGGTCCTTTCCCTCAGTCCCTGACAGTTGCCAAGAAACATAGTTTGAAAACACTGTGTTAGAGCTGGGCAGTACTGGTTGGTCCCCACCTGAGGATTCTCTACAGACATAGATGCTGCTCTAAACCAAAGAAGCCTATGAAAGATAGGATGCTCCCTACACTTCCCCCTTAGTTTTTTTTTTTTTTTTTAAATTTTGAGAAGGGTCTCACTAAGTTGTTTAAGGCTTCACTAAGTTGCTAAGCCGGCTTTGAACTTATCCTCCCGCCCTCAGCCTCCCAAGTTGCTGGGATTACAGGTGTGTACCACTGCACCTGCTCCCTCTTAGTGCTTATGTGGGCTCTTTGACTGGATCTAGGAATCAAATTAATGGAAGAACTGATTAACAGGAAAAAACCATAAAAGTTTTATTAATTGTATGTGTACATGAGGATCTTCACAATATTGCGAAAGTCCCAAGATATGTTCAAAGCATGATGCTTTTGTACTTTCTAGATGAAAAACAATACTTTCAGCCAGGTGTGGTGGTACATTCCTGTAATCCCAGCAACTCGGGAGGCTGAGGCAGGAAAATCACAAGTTCAAGGCAGGCCTCAGCAATTTAGCCAGGCCCTTAGCAAGGCCCTGACTCAAAATTTAAAAAAAAGAAAGAAAGAAAATGGATGGAGATATGGCTCAATGGTTAGGTGTCCCCACTATCCAGTATGGAGAAAAAAAAGGGGGGGAGTACTTTTGTGAAGGAATGACATGACAGGATTTCTGGACTGTGGTAGTAAATTGCAGGAATTAAGAAAATGGGAATGGGGTAGAAGCTTGTGGGAGATAAATGTTACTTCAAAGAATTTATTTATTCAGGTTTGTTGCAGCCCTAATTGCCAGTTTCTGGGCATCAGGACTATTTTTAGGCCTTAATACACGAAGGAGATCCCTTCCCAAGAATGTTCATGGTTTGCTGCAGGTCAAATGGCCTTCTCTGAAGCTCCTCAAGTGATGAAAGTAACCAGTGCACCAATTGGTGATGTGCATATCATGAGCTGGCACATCTCTAACTCCTTCACCCCCAAGTTCAGACCTGAGAAAGATCAAACAGCCCCAGGCCTGTCTCGTGGGGGCAGGTGGTTGTTGCAGACATTGAAGGGTAGGTAGATTGAAAGAAACTGAGAGAATCAAACCTTTCAGAGAGGATTACCACCTGAGTGGAGGTGTAGAGATGGGCCCAGGGCTCAGCAAAGAGTCCATTGCAAAGACAGCTGGAAGTTTTGGAGGGAACAAGGAATTAAATGATGAAGATCCAAACAGAGAAAGGTGTTCTGCTGCCCAGGCCCCTGGTGCCCACTGGGATCGATGAGGTCTGTGACAGAGAACAAGAGAGATCTTGAGGACTCTGTTCCTCTGTGGCTGTGACTGGTCATCAGCAAAGTTTCCTGACACCTGTCACACCCCTTACAAGTTCATCAGGTGCCACATTCCAGAGCTCTGTTGTCAGGAGGCCCTATCAGGGAGAGAGGTGGGGTCCAAGAGACTGGAACTCAGCACCCATAGCAATTGTTTGCAGATTTCCCAAACAGCAGCCAGTGCAGGCCCATGGAGAAACAAAGCTATTGCCATAGAGAAGTCTGAGGCTTAATAGGGCCCAGTGTCAGGTAGTTTAGGAGTCGCTAAAAGCTTTCCAATTACCATCATATCCTTCATTCTAAAATGTCACTAATCCTCTGTAAAGCTTCTTGTGAGTACGTGGGTGGCAACAGCTACTAGCCTCATTAAACAGGGAAGCAAAGACCAAGGAGGACTCAGTCATGATGGCTAACAAACACAACCAGAAATGTGAGATGAGGAAGGACTTGGAATCTGGGGAGACTAAGAAAGGAATGATAGAAGCTAAATAGTAAAGAACTGAAAATGAATACAAGACAACCCCGAACTCAACCTTCCATCTCAACCAGGAAGCCTCCCCTGGGCCCCTCTTGGTAGGATGGTGCCCAGCTCTGAGCTGCCACAGCACCTGGACACATCCAAGCCTGGAATCCCTCACACTGTTGGGTAACCACTTACCTGTTTCCTTTTTAATCCGGAAAGATCCACAAAGGTGTGGATCCTTGTCTGTTTTGTTCATGGTATGTCACTAGCTGCCTCCTGTTTACTGAAAGTAAATGGGAGAGGCTGAGACAGGGAAGAAAACGAGGCTCAGAAGCACACTGCTAAGTGTAAATATCAGGCTGCTAAAAATCCACAAGGCCTCTGGTTAGGGCCAGACAGAAAACTTCACCTCCTTCAGGCCATTATCAAATGTCACCTTCCCCTGGCCACCCAATTATAAATCACAACCTGTTTCCCCACAACCAATCCCATCATCCCAGCACTTCTTATCCCGTTCCCTGTTTATTTCTATCTGAAGCATATGGTAATAACATATCATATATGTAACTTACATGTCTCCCTGCTCTGGAATATGAAAACTGGGTGAGGGTGGGATTTCACTACTGTATCCTCCATTTCAGTACATAGTAGGTTATTTTTTAAGAGATAAAGACAGAGAGAAAGAGAGGAAGAATCCATTTTTATTGAGTTTTTCACATGGCTTCATTGCTCTGACACTTAGCTGCGTATGTGGGTGCTGGAGTTTGAACCCGTGTACTTGCGCATGCTGGGCAAGCACCATAACCACTGAGTCGCCGCTCCAGCCCCGCATTGTAGGTTATTAATAAACATTTGTTGACTGAAGAGACCATGAAATGAACAAACCTCTCCAACCCAAGGTCTATGGTAGTCTCCCAAACTTTTCAAACATAAATATTCCTTTCAGAGTTTCTTCCCTGTGTCTCCTACTCTTGGACTCCCAAGTGAAATGTAGACCTTTTGTTCCCCACTCTGTCTTTTTCAACACACCATCCTCCTTTCTGGTCTGAACAATCCCTATACCTTGCTCTCTTCCTTGTTTCTCTCATTATGCATAGAAACTTCTGAAATGGTCAATTGGAAACCAACCCTGTGTGTGTTCATCCAAGAGTCTTGCCTGCAACAGAGGCCAGGGGCAATATGGAGACTGCAAGGGAAAGCACTCAATGCTTACAGAAGTCTATCGGTATATTATTTGGGTTTTTTTTTTTTAAGAGAGAGAGGGACAGTGAGAAAGAGAGAAAGAGAGAATCAATTTGATTTAGTTTTTCACGTGGCTTTCATTGTGTGCATGGTGCTGGGGTTCGAACCCAGGTCCTCGAGTGTGCCAGGCAAGCGCTGTAACCTTCGAGCCACCACTCCAGCCCCAACAGATTATTTTTTAAGTGTATACAAATAGATAGATAAATAGAGATAGAAATAGACATTTTATTATTTTACACATTATTTTATAGAGGGAGAGATTTTCTTTTTATTGACATATGGTAATTGCACATATTTCTGGGGTACAATATGACATATTGGTACACATTACACTAATGTAATTGTCAAATGCTGATCATTTCTTTGTGTTGGGAACATACAAAGTACGAATGAATTTTTATTGTTCGGCTGGTTCCCCACCTTGGAGTAAGGAGTTCCCACAAATTGGGGCCTGTTGTATAAAACAAAACTTCATTTTCTTTGTTTTAAACTTATGTGTCTGACCTCAAGGGACAGAGACTTTCTCATGCTAGCGTTTTGGGTATTGGTGAGCATGGCTACATGCGCATCTCATAAGCCCTTCTTGAACTTACAGTCTTCCTCTCTACTTCTTCTCTAGTGTCACCCTCTCCGAATGAAGAGCCGGTTTTGCCACCAGTCCCTTCAACAAGCTTTTACTCACCCTGCCAGCTCCTGTTCTAGGCACTGAGGCTGCAAGCTCTTTCCAATAGGAAAGGAGATGATAAATGAGCAAATATGAACTCAATTAGATAATAGTGAGGAGTGCGAAGAAAAACAAAGCAGAGGAAGGGAAGAGAGAGTTAGAAGTGAGGCCTGGTGGTGGGAGATCTTCGCTGTTCTACACTGGTGGCCAAGAAAGCCTTTTCTGATGAGATGACCTTTAGCGGAGAGCTGAATGAAACTGAGAAATTGAACTGTGTGACTCCCAGGTGACAGCTTTCCAGGCGGTGAGGACTGCAAGCATCAAGACCTTGAGGGAGAAGATCCCTTGTCACCACCTCCTATCTGCCTTTTGCTAAAATTTTCTGGTCATGCTTACTTAAGGATGTAGAAAAAAAGCCTTTAGGAAGCCCATCCTCTGGCAAGGAGGATTGTCAAGCCAGAAGCCAGAGAGAAGTTCAAAAATGTACTGCATACTCAATTTACTATAGCTAAATTATGGAACCAACCCAGATGCCCCTCACTGGATGAGTGGATTCAAAAACTGTGGTACATACATACAATGGAATTCTACTCGGCTGTTAGAGAGAATGATATTATGGCATTTGCAGCCAAATGGATGGAGATGGAAAAAATTATGCTAAGTTCATATCCCAAACTCAGAGACTCAACGGCCAAATGTTTTCTCTCATTTGTGAAAGCTAGAATATAAAGAGAAACAGTATGATAGATGGCAAAGCTAATAATAACCTCAACCTTTTTTAAATTTTTACATGATCATGGGGTACCTTGCCTAGGTTCCTAGGGGACATAGAGAGGGGGGAAGAAGGGGGGAAGGGAATAGGAAGGACATCAAGGAGACCAGAGGGAGGTAATATGGGGGAATCTAATCAGAGGGGAACCTCCAACCTCTAGGAGGAGTCCAATTAACTTGGGGCTTAAGTCGGGGGAAACATGGAACCATGGGGAACCCAAGGGGAGTAAACCATGGACTGGTACCAGCCTTGGCTTATTCTGTCATTTTATATTTTTCCTTTATTGTTTCACTATGAATCCCTCCTAATTGTAAGAACATGTTTAATGAATAAAAATTTTTAAAAAGTACTGCATACAAGGTTGTAACACAGCATGAAGACACAGCCAGGAGGCTTGAAAACACATGCATGCACAAAGCCACATCCTCAAGAGGCAGGATAAATTCCTAGGGTCCCTTTCCTGGGTCATGGAGCCTAGCTCAGAGTCTGCCACTCCATATGAATAATTTGGGCTGGTTTTAGTCATGACAGTAACTATAATAATACTATGCACTAAGCAACCACATGTCAAGTGGCAAGCTAAGACTTGATACACAGAAATAATACTAAAAGCAGCTAATGTGCTTGAGTGCCTACTATGTGCCAGTAGAAGTCTAAGCACTTTGTTTTCATGACAACTCCATGCTGCAATAAGGATAAGAGACCCTTCAAAGGCCAGCATCTTCTATGTTCACAATCTAAAGGTAGTGTCTACTGAGTGACAGAAAGAGAAAGGTAGATATTGTGTCTATTGAGATGTGCCTAACGCACAAAGAGTGGTTTGCCATCACGACCTGCATTCCTTCATGCTTTCTGCAAAGACTGCACTAGAGGAGCCAGTGATTCCATAACCAAGATTCTATAACAAACTCAAGCAAAAGCTGGTTTTTCAAAGGAAGGACGCCACCTGAAGCTGAAGCTGCTGATCTGGTGTCTGGAACTAAGCCACCCATGCAGGAAGGCACTATCTGGTGACAGGTGAAAATGTGAGCGTGTAACAAACAAATGATTTGAGTTACAGCTGAATCAGCAAATGCAGACTGCGGAGTGGGTAAACATCTACTGAAGCACAACACATCTGCAGAACTTCTATCTGTCCTCCCCTTTCCATCTCAGAATGAGAGTTTGCAGAGCCAGGAGCAGAAACCAGTTCTTCAGATTCCAGTTCTCACTTTTGTCCACTACAGTGCAGTTCACATATTCCACGCTATAAATGTTTCTTACTAAATGCATTATTTTATATTTGTCCACAATTGATATTCATGACACTTTCATGCCTGCTTTCGAGACTAAAGAGGTGATGGGCAGAAATCATAATTACCACTGAACAAATGATGGGAACGGTCACACTGTCTTCCCACCACTCTAATAGTGGTCCTTTCCTTGTGAACATTGCCTACCTCCTCTTCTGTAAGATGAGTTGCTGTCAAACGCACATTTGATGAGAGCCTCACCCGTGACACTAGGTGGCTATCGGAATGGGTTATGAAGGCCCACAAAAGTGAGAGGGTGGCTTTAAACAAATTCTATTAAATGGTCTACTCTCCACAATCCACATCCTCAGGACTCAGATTAATGACACAGATGTTATTAGCCTCTCAAATTTCCTCTATTGCTTCTCAGATATAGAGTAGTGCAGACCAGCATCTAACCACTGTGGGTGGTTAATGGACTGAATAATAATAGTAATATCTGCTCATAAAGCAGTTGAGTTCCTGACACACTCTATAAACAGAGGCCTAATAAATGAAGTGGTATGTCCTAGAAGGTCAGAACCTCTGATGCCCACAGAGTACCAAAAAGATGACAATGGCCAGGCCACCTCAGGAGGGAAAGAGAGTACCTGGTGACCAAACCCGCCCATACACGAACCTGTTGAACAGTCCCAGGCACCTGGGATCACCACACAAATTTGCCTGATGCTTGAACCCATATGTTCTCCCTGCCTTGCATTGGATTAGTAAACGTGACTAGAGAAAAGAGCAAAACATCAATTCTCAGGACAAGAAAAATTCCACAACATATGCTTGTGTTAGAGAATTTAGATTCTAATTATAGGTTTACTGTTGACTTCTGTGATCCCATATTCCCCAAACCCCATCTTCACTCCTGAGACTAAATGTTTCCTTTCTCAAAGGCAGGAAAAGTGGGAGTGCTTGAAACTGTTGTACGGAAAGGTATATAGTACAGGATCTCTTGTCCTTCAAAATCACAGGGCACCTCCTTACACTCACCTTCCACAGCCTACATTCTCATGGTACCAAATTCGGCTCCATGGTACTGAGTTACCACAACTGCTAAGGTTGCACACCAGCGGACAGGTGCTCAAAACGGTAGCCAGGTTCCTAATGAGTTCGACCAGCCCTGGTAACCTGTCACAACAGAACCCTGCCTGGGCTTCCCCCTCTGCAGTCATTTTCCTTCCTTTTCCCTTATGAAACTCTGAAGTAGGGCCATCTTCTCCTCTGCTCCTGGAACAGGAATGTGCTGCTGTTTCTGATATTGCAGAAAACATGATTTCTTTCCTGCAGGGAAACTGGGATGACGTGGAGCATCTGTGACCACAATAAAGAGATTGGAGATTAAAGGAGGATGCGTAGGCAGGACCCCCAAGGCAAAATGCTACATTAATTAAGCTAAGTCATGACTGAGGCACACAAGAGGCTGCTGGGGCATGGGCACCAGGGGTAGGAGCAGTGAGAGAGAAAGTGCTTGCCCGGGCTGGTCTCATCACAGGGGAAAATTGATGATGATGAAATTTTGCTTTTACCCCAACACTGACCCTCAACTCTGCCATAACCTCTTCCCTTAATCCTTTGTCAACAGGTCTGTTTTTCTCACTAACCACCTGTTAAGAGAATAAATGGATAAATGAAAGAATGAATCAGACAACCAATGAAGAAAACCCTTGCTTGGCCTCCAGCTCTTCACTCCTTTCTTATTTCTTGCCTAGGCCAAGGGTTTGTTAGGAGGACATGACAAGTAGGTACACCATTCAAGCAATAACTGTTCTCATCTATGGGATAAAGCCACAGATCACAGATGACGGGGGACAGCACCCCTTCCCATTTCCATAATCTCCACCAAAGTCCCTAGGTATCCCCTAGTGGCCTCCAATACTCTGGCTGAGTTTGGCTGGCCAAGGCTTCAGAAGGATTAATGCACTTACTCAGCAAAGGAAGCTTTGGCAATAGCTCCCTGAATTTACCTGCTCTTCTCTCAGGACCCTGGATCCAGCATTCTACTGTGCCGGAATGGGACACAGGCATGAGCTTCCTAAGGACAGTGGGCATCTGACCCCCTGGGGCCTTAGAAATGATAGCTGTCAAGAATAGCCTGGGGGGGGGGGGCTGGAGCGGTGGCTCAGCGGTTTCGGCGCTTGCCTGGCAAGCACAGGGACCAGGGTTCAAACCCCAGCACCACGTACGTACACAACTGAGTGTTGGAGCAACTAAGGCCATGTGAAACACTAAATAAAGTTGTTTCTCTCTTTCTCTGTCTCTCTCACTGTCCCCCTCTCTTTAAAAAAAAAAAAAAAAAAAGAATAGCCCCAGACTCTCCTGGGGCCCCCTCTGTAGGTTTCTCCCAATAAACCTGCGTTACTGTTGAGCTGCCGCCACTCTCCTCTCTTTTATCTCCTCCACTTGCTTCTTTCCTTACATTGTGGAGCCAAACCCAGGACTGATGTTCTGAGGTTTGCACCAAGGGTGGCCTCTCTGGACCTTGCCTTGACCTCCACCTAGTCCCCCCCCCCCCCCCCGTCTCTTTCCACCACTTCTCCCTCTGGTGGCTCCAGTAAGGACCATCCACATTGCTGGACATCACATCCACCACTGGCCAGCACTTATCCACATGATGCCTCTCCCATGTACACCACATCCATTTACTTGCCAACCACCAGCATGGACCTCTGGACTTCCCTGATGCACAAGACACCTATATTCCCTTAAGTGCCAGATGGTCATGGAAATATGACCCTCCATGGAGCTGCCTCCCAACTTCTACCAAGGACCCCCAGATAGACCCTCTGGAGAGTTTCCCTGACTGCCACAGCCAATGCCCACCATCAACATGAAGAATTGCCCTTGTACCCTGACTGCAGCCAAGGACTTCTTCAGAGGGGTAATTGAGACAAGAGAGATTATATGTAGGCAGATAGAAACAGGGACCTCAGAGAATGGGATCCCACAATCCCCCAGGTTAAAACCCTAGCCTGAAACTTTTGTCTGCCTGACTGGAAAGCTCCACTCATGCTTGGATGCCCAGCTCTTATCCTTGGCAGGAACACCCTAACCAAATTCAATGCCTCTATTCATTTTCATTCCCACCATAGGTTCTCATACTTCTGCCTCCACTACCCTCTTATGCAGAACAGAAGTTTTTCCTTACCCACTAACATCCCCTTCAGTGCTCCTCCCTGAGGTGTCAGTCACAGTGTGAAACACCTCCAATCCACTGTGACCACCCACTACATTCCTGTTAAAATTTCCTTACAAGGGGCTGGAGCAGTGGCTCAGTGCTGGGCAAGTACACGGGTTCAAATCCCAGAACCCATGTACACAACTAAGTGTCCAAACAACGAAAGCCATGTGAAAAACTCAATGAAAATTGATTCTCTCTCCTCTCTCTCTCCTCTCTCTCTCTCTCTCACTGTCCTTTTCTCTTTAAAAAAAAAAAAAAAAACCAAATTCCTTACAAGATCCTGCCTTCAGCAAAAACAAGTTGTCTCCTATCACCTTTCTGGCTGCCTCAATTATAACCAGTGAATTGAATCTTCTTCCTGTGCAGAATTAACACATCCCGTTTACCCACTACCTAGAAAGGAGCTTACCTAGCCCCTTTCCTCTTCCCCATTCTCTGTATAATTATCAGCTTTGCTGCTGGGCCCTCCCTGTTTCAACTCTTCACCTTCTTTTCACACAGGAACATCAATGCTACTGTCACAGATTAGAGCATCCAAAACATCCTCCTGCTGAGCTCTATTACGATTTCTCAATACCAATGCCTCCAGAAGTCCTCAACTGATTCGCTTTCTCAGCAGAAAATAATTTAAGAGACATCGTCACCCCCCCCACACACACACACACACCTCTTTTCCTATCAAATGAAAATAAAAAGTCAGGAATATTAGTTAGAACTTGATGTAGGCAATGCCACTTTAATCTTATCCTCTATCTTAGAACAAGATCCACCTATCCCCAAGCACTGGACCCACCTATCCCTAAACCCCAGACCCACATACAATACTCTACCATCATGCGAGGAAACCCTAAACACTCCATCATAAGAAAGGATCCTTCCCTGACAACTCCCTAGCAATGTCCTAATCTTCTTTTCCCTTACCCCTCTATTTCTACTCCAGTCTGTAAACAGAAGACAGATCCCAAATTCTCCCAATAAACCTGTTACTGTTAAGCCGCAAAAAAAAAAAAAAGAATGGCCTGGGCATCAAGCAACCTGGGTCAGAAACAGGGCAAGATGAACTCTGCAGGCCTGATGAGTCTGATTCTCATCCAGCACTACATTCAGCTTATCCGCTTCAGAAACTGCCTGTACACAGACTGACCAGCATCACAAATGAATTCAACTAGTCAGAGCTGTGGCTCCCAAGCTATGCCTCAGAGTCCACCTCTCAGTCAGGCCTGGAAATTTTAGGCATCCTGCTATTTCTGGGAAAGCTAGAGCTTGTTCTTTCTGTGTGTAAACATTGAGCAGTCATTCCTTAGGCCTGTTGAAATTATCGTAGCCCTCCCCTGGTCCAGCTTTCATCTCCATCTTTCTGCCCCACACTCTATAAGAACCTTCAATGTTCACACATCATTCTCTTTATTCCCAACAATCAGCAAATTGCAAACAAGCTCTAACTCCCAAATAAGAACTCCTCACAGTGAACAGATTTGCAGAAGTAGGAAGTCAATCCTGTTTAGCCAGCAACCAACATGGTGGCAGGGTTGTTGGGAGAATCCAAAGAAGGGGAACTTGAAGATTTTGCCCTCAGAAAATTTATCTTTTTTTCAGAGGCAAGAATTACACAGGTAACAAATAAAGTGCTAAAGAGCCAAGTGAAGTAAGAGCTTAGTTGTATGTTTTAGAATCCCAACTCTACTAGAGTCGTACTAACTGGAGAAAGTCAGCTGATCTCACATTTAAATCACTTGCCTGTGGATGATAAAGGCAGAGAGTAGGTGACAGAAAAATCTCTTCCTTCATAGAGCTCAATGTCTAGTGAGATAAGCAGACATTGACAGACATCTGCAGAACAGTAAAGAGAATGTTATCAACACTGTAAGAGGATCACAGAGTGAGCAAGGACGGAGGAGAGAGAGCTGAGTTCCGATCAAGACTTGGAAATGTTTTTATAGAAAAGTTAAGTAAATAAATATGTTTCAAATGAGTAGATATTGATATATTAAAATCAAGAGGTTAGGATCCAGGAGGGAAAAACAAAGTGAATAAAAATAGGAAGAAGGGAGCTGGGGGTAGTGGTGCACGCCTGTATTTCCAGTTACTCAGGAGAATGAGGTAGGAGGCACAACTCGAGGTCCACCTTGGCAACTTAGCAAGACCCTGTCTCAAAATAAAAAAATAAAAAGGGCTGGGACTGTGTCTCAGTGATAGAACAACCCCAGTGCTGCAAAAAATAAAAAAATGTAGAAAGGGGAAGTGCAGGGTTTAGGTAGAGAATATAAACAAGTCCTGCATGTTGGGAAGAAGTAAGAATACATAAAACGGAAAAGATCTGCTTTCTATGAAAGGCCTTGAATAATATGCTAAGAATGTTGGATTTTTGGAAAACAGTAACCCTTTGTTCTTATTGAAAATGTTAACACTTCTGGAGAAGGGAGAATTGCTCTAATAGAGTAAAAAAAAATTAAAAGGGAAGATTGCAGACGGAAAGACCTCTCAATACTTACACAATTGTCCTAGCAAACAGGTATGAGGATTTCTTCTGAGCTGTACTTGAAACAGAGGACAGAGAGACAAAAAACAAGTTTGTACAGAATCTCAGCATGCAGAGGGACCTCAGGAGAACAGACTCACAGGGGTAAAAATCATCCAGTTCATCCAGTTGTCACTTCAAACACCTCCCTCATTTTGTAGATAAGGAGGGAAATCAAGTCACAAAGCAGGAATCCCTTTCACAAGTTCACAATGAAAGTGAGCGTCAGGCTCTGATGAAAAACCAGGGCTTCCAGTTCTCAATCCAAGGGCTCTCTGGTACAGCAGGATGTGGGGCCTGGAAAGAGTACAGGAAAATCAGGATGCCTGACTGTTCTCAAAGGGGAGCATGAGCTTCCACATACTAGGTTCTCCAATTCACCTGTTCCCATCCTGATGGAGCTGACCCAGGGGGTGGCGGATGGGAGCAGGACAAATGAAAATTTTGATCAAATGAATCAGCTAATAATACCTAAAATATAGTGAAAATGTTACAGACTACAAAGCATATTTACTTATCTTCACCACCACCAGGGCATACTCAGCCCTTTGATCAACCAATCTTTATCAGCTGCCTTCTACTGCAGGTGCTTTGGCAACTTCTGGGTTATAAGGTTGTGCAAGACCCCTGTAGGGTGCAGAACAACAGCTCTACTTCCATATCCTTTACCTTTGCCTCTGCCTAGCTGCAACTCAGCCAGGCAGGCTTAGTCTGTTGGTATCCTCAAGTCAATACCTTTAAACCAACTGTCCCGCTCCATCTTAACTCAAAACAATTTGGCAGTTCTTTAAAAACTTAGTTATCATGTGACCCAGCAACTCCATTCCTGCCAGGGGCCAGCCCCAGCTGAACTCGGGTCCCCGAAGGAGGAGTGGACTGGGTGCGGAGGAATGACTTGAACCTCCAGAGCAAGTTGCAAGCAGACACAGTTCCCTGCTTGAGCAAAATGCCATCTGTTCTTTATTGTTGAACATTTTTATACAGGTGCACAAACAAGACTTTCATTATCAGCTTCATTGTACAATCACCTTTTCAGTTTCCCAGTAAACTTAAAGCATCAACCATTAGTACAATTTATGTCCTCGACCTCCCCACCATAATGACCATATGTAACTATTTGGTTTAAACTGATTTAGAGCATCAGACGTGAAATTACTTAAAGCATCAGCCATTAGTACAATTTATGTCCTCGACCTCCCCACCACATTGACCATATTTTTTAAACCTGCTTTTAAAAAGGGACAGAGACCAACACTGCCCTGGATTCTGTCTCCCAAAATTCCTCCAGATGTTTTTACAAACCATTACCTCACTAGATAAGAGAAGCACTTAAAGGTTACTGCACTACATAAATCTAGAAGCCCTCTCTTAGCATAAATGAAAAGTTTCTTAATTAGCTAAACTATGTTCTAGGCTATATTACTCCTATATCCTATTAACTACTAACCTAAAAACTGTTTCGTTATTGTAACCTTACTAGATATTACATCGCTATCCTAGGTCCTATAAATGTTAATGCAACCTAACTTATGGGCTAAAAAGTTAAAGCCTAACCTCTACAGAGACTAAAGGGGTAAACATATCTTAATTACTGTTAAGGAGTTGAAACTCATCTTCCACTAAGCCAAGAAAGGCAAACATGTCTTATTTACTCAAAGTTCACAATACAATGTGAACACTCAGAATAGTTTTGATAAATGTTTCACGTATATTGTTTCTTTATTCCTTAGTTCTAATTATTTTGCTTTCCATATCCAATTTTGTTTTAAAGTCAGTATAGCTTCATTTTCCATGATTTCTATATGGGTTATAACAAGTATCCTTCTCAACAATCCGCAACAGTTGTCTAAGCAATAGAATTTTCATAACAATCAGAGAGTTTCAGTTTGAGTAAATTCACAATACATATAATTACTAAAACACAGCCAATTCCTAGAAGGGATGGTTTTGGCAATCTCCAGGGTTGACTTTGCCTAGCCCATCCCCAAGTCTGGACTTTGTCAGACAGAACTTCGGTGGACATTGCCTCCTCCACATTCCAAAGTGAAGAAACCTGAAAACATATAACCACACAAAAACTTGTACACAAATGTTAAGAGCATCATTATTCATAATAATGGAGCCAGTTTCAGCTGTAATCCCAGTAACTCAGGAAGAGGAAGCAGGAGGTTGCAATTTTGAGGCCAGCCTCAGCAATTTAGGGAGGCCCTCAGTAACTTAGCAAGACCCTGTCTCCAAATAAATAAATAAATAGGGCTGACCAGGGGATGTGGCTCAGTGATTGAGTGCCCCTGGATTCAATCCCCAGTACCAAAACAAACAAACAAAAAGTAGAACCAACACAAACGGCCATCAATGGATAAATGGGTAAACGAAATGTGGTATATTCATAGAATAAAACAGTATTTAGACATAAGAAGAAACGAAGTTCTAATCCATGCTACAACATAAATGAACCTCAAAAGCATTATGCTAAGTGAAAGAAGCCACTCAAAAAACCACAAATTGTGATTCCAGACTAGGTGAATCCATAGACAGAAAGTAGACTAGTGTTTGCCAGGGACTGCAAGAGGGAAGGATGGGGAAATGACTTCTAATGGGCCCAGGATTCCTTCGACAGGGATGAAAATGTTCTAAAATAGATTTTGGTGATGGCTGCACAATACTAAAAGACATTGAACCCTATGCTTGAAATGGGTGAATTTCTATAGTGTATGAATCATATCTCAATAAAGCCCTTTAACAAAAAGGAAATAAATAAAGCTCATAAACCTGATCTGAATAATTCAAATCTGCCACAGCAAATTACTTACTTTCTTTCTTATTTATTTATTTATACTGGGGATTGACCCCAGGGCCTGCTGCATGCTCCACCACCAAGCCACATCCCAATTTTCATACACTTTAAAGACATATTTTTTTGGTCTGTAGTACTATTAACCATGCTTAGGAATTACCTAAAATCCCATCAGCAATGACTTCTGATACTTTTTAGTTCATTTCAATTAGAAGAAAGATATGGCCTGAGATATTGGGAAAGGGAAGGTTAATGGGCTCTTGTGTCCAAGAACAGAATTTATGGAAGAGACTCAGCCATATATCAGATGTGAGGCCCCATAGCTGGACTAAAAGCTATGCACCAGCCTCCCCCCACCAAAAAAAAAAAAAAAAAAACCCTAGACCTTCTCTGTTTGGCTTAGAACACTTTTTCTGACAAGGCTAAAATATCGCTGAGGCCAGTGTTACCTTCAAAAACCACTGACACCTACAGATGTCGTTAATAGAGAAGTGGCCTGTAATTAACAGGAGGGAAATTTACCTGCAGGGAAAGATTTTAAAATGAGAACTTATTTGTGCAGATCATAATAAAAGACCATTCAATATCTAGAAATCTCAAAGAGTTTTATGTCTATTAATTCATCCCCCTCCACTCCAGGGGAAGGTGTTGATTTGTCCAATCTGCAGTTTATCCACTTGCTGAATTCCAAAGGGTTAGCAGGAATGAAGTGTCTGCTCCGGTGCCACACAGGGGGTCTTCCCTTACAACACAAGCAACCATCTTCTGGATCCTGTGGGTTTCATCTCACTGAAGAGACACCCAACATGTCAAAAGAAAGAAAAAGGAAGTTTGAGAGTTTCATGATAATTATTCATAATGATTTGATCAAAATACAACAAGGAAACTCTCTACAAATTAAATGAGATAACATATTTAGCCCAAAACTGGACCTGACACACCCACTTTGCACATCTTCACCCCAAGGTAAATCAATAGCAAAGGCTTGCATTGGGGTCAAGAACCATGTAGACCAAGCAGTTGGATCTTCAATCTCCTTCCAAACCAGTCCCTAGGGCCATCAAAAGTTTCTTTTCTCTGCTCTCTCTCTCCTTCTCCCTCTTTTTTATTTTATTGAGGAATTGATTTTTTTGTACAATCATAAATGTACATGCAGAACAATATGATATCCCCCTGATACTAATCCAGAATCACCCACATCACCCACCCCCAGTCTCTTTTTTTATTTTTTTAATTTGCTCGACATAGTCTTACATATTGGAGGGAATCATTGTTACATATTCACGCACACATGGATATTGACAAAGTGAGTTAAGGCAAATCCTAGTCCAGGATCTCCCCCCTTCATCCACCCCCCACTTTCATGTCTCCTCTGTTATTACAGATATAGATAGAAATGAGTATACACATGTATATTCATTTTTGAAATTGATGAGTTTCTCTGCCTGCCTTGTGTAGTTGGGCTTCTCATGGGAGTCGCGTGTTCCCAGTTGTATTGATAATCCCCTTTTTCCCTCCCTGCCTTCTTCCTTTCTCCTCCTACCTTCATAGTTATGGTTCCCCCATGCTTATGCAAATTTCAACTACAGTGAGTTTATTACTTAAACTTAGCTAACTTTCATCCTGTCTTAGGTTTTACTCTAGCTTCCACATATGAGATAAAACATTTGGCCCTTAAGTCTCTGTGTTTGGGATATTTCACTTTACCCCAGTCTCTTTATGTTTCCCCCTATAACAGATATAAATCTCTCTCTCTCTCTCTCTTTATCTCTCATATACATATATATATTTATCCATATATATATACACATGATTGTGCATTTTCCAGAATTAAATGATTGCCTAAGTATTACATTATCCCTCCCTCTCCCCTCTCTCCCTCTCCTTCTCTCCCCTTTCCCATATATCTATGGTTCCCCTAGATTACATGTTGCTTTGACTTTGGTGAGTCTAGTATATGAGCTAACTGTAAAAACAGAAGGGTACACTTTCCATGTGGGTTTTGTGTTTTAAAAGTATAAGCATCTGTCTTATCTCCCCAAATAGATTATAAGCTTCTTCAGTGTTGGGACCATTGCAGTACGGAGAAGCACAGGAACGTATAAATATTTAACTAAGCGTCAGGAAATTGTCATTTCCAGGATGGAAACCTTCCCAGCATGTCATTAGGAAATAACTTTGTGTATATTCACTTCAGACTATGTGGAAAGCTATTTCTGTCATTGAGGAATAGGCAATCATCAATTCTATTCCAAAAGAGGCAGTGTGACATAGATACCATGAACAAGGACTTTGGAATGAGGAATGCATGGGTTCAAACCTCACTCAGGCAGCTGCAAGCTGTGAGACCTTGAACAAATTATTTATCTGACCCTCTGTTTCCTTGTTCGGAAAATGAATACTTCCTTTCCACAGGTTGTTGTTCTGCAAATTAAATAGGGTAACATATATAAAATGCCTGACTTATATAAAATATAGAGCCTAGCACACAAGACCTTGATAAATTTTAGCTTAGGAACCTCTTGCTTTTGAGACCACATGGCCACACTCCAACACGACTTCACTCAAAGCATAAAATACCCTGGAAAAAACAATGAAGAAAAAGAGTGTAGGTCCTCATACAGATTACAAACGCTAAAGAAGTAAAAGAGCCATATTTGCTTTCTCCATTTCCCATAGAGGAAGACTGAGAAGCTTAAAAACCTGAGGTCTTCATCAAATTTGTGAGTAGAGCAAAGTTAAAATATTATGTTTAAAGTCCCTGCTAACCTTGACTGGAATCACAGAATCTTAGGATGTTACTGCCAAAAGAAAACTCCAAACCTCTCCTTTTATAAATAAAGATATTCAAGGCCAGGAGGTCAAGTGATTTGCCCAAAATTATCCAGCAGATTCCCTGATTCTTTCACAACAATACATATAAGAGCAATATGTATTATTTCTACTCCCTGCAGCCTTCCCTTTTTCCCTGTAATCAACATTCCCCTACTCTATTGTGAAGCAATTTGAAGCACAGAGAATGATCTTGTGTATATTCCACCTCCCAGTAAGATCGAAAATTCTTGAAGAACAAGGATCATCTCTTATCTCAATGCCTACAAAAGGGCCTCTCGCATGCTCACAAATAACCCGTTTATTAACTGATTGACTGATCAGCAGTTCTCTGTCCATCCTAAAAGAACTTATTACGTGTTAAATGAATGCATACACAGCAGATCCTACTGTTAAGAACATAATCTGTCTCTCCGTTGCAACATCAGACAAAGAGAACTGTCCATCTAACCAAGAGAAAGAGTTCGTAGGGAGCCCTGGAACCTGCCAACAGAAAGGGGTCAGAGCATTGCTGCTCCCTATCATGATGTTCAACCCCAGGGCTGCACACACCCAAGCATATCATTTACCAATTCCAAATTAAAAAAAAAACTGGAGGAGTCAATGGAGAGTTTGGTTTATTACTTACCATGGAGTAATAAATAATTGCACCTACAAGCAGAAGGATATATAGGATAGGTTGTGTGCCCACTGGGTAGGTGGATTTCCTTAGATGTTTTATGAGTATATTCCTTTCCCTTACAACCAGTGTCACTTTGTTTAGGGCCTTGCTAAAGTTCGGAGATAAAGAAAGTGTCTCCATTTCCTTTGTTATCACACTTTTTAGAGGCCTTTCAAGCTTTCCTAGGCATTGATTAGTGTTTAACCCAACACATGATGACTGCTGTCTTTACCTCTTATCTACCGAACCCCCACCCCTCTTATTTGCCTCCAGGATTAATCAAAACAAGAGACATAAATGAAGAACACCAAGGAGTGATACAAAAACAGAAAAAAATCTTAGCATGACCTATTTCTGAAGATCTATAAGCATATTTAAGCAAGTCCTGACCAGGACTGGAAGATTGCAAAGAACAGAGATAGCAGACTACTAGAGTAAGCACAAGACTCCAAAAGGCAGAACTCCTCTAGAATGCCAGCCAATAGAGGCACTGAGTCTTAGACTCTATCAGGCACCATGTAGAAATTACATTTCTTCAGTATACTGCAGTTCTTCCAGTTATCAAAACTTGAAGATTTGGAGTCACTCCTAACATGCTCACTCTCTGCCCCTCATTGAATCTGCCTCCAATCCATCTTTTCTTTCCTTCTATCATCAATCTACCTTCCTATAGTTTTGATCTGCTATATCCAGGTCAAAGCCCTCATTTCATTTCTCACCTAAGCCATACAATACCACTCCTACGTGGTATCCCTGTTCTGAGGGTCCTCTTTTCAGTTTGTCCTGTGCATCACAGTCTTAGATGATCAACTCATCCCAGGCTTCACAGAACTCTCCCAGTTTTAACACTGAAAATCTCACATGCTGAGAAATCAATTAGTCCAAGACAAATTGAGACCACTAGCCACTTAATACAGTCAGATTAAAATTTTCTTCCAACGATGCTTGGGTCATTGTCACTTTTCTGACTAAAATGATCCCTGATTCACATTCCTCATTAAAATAAACCCTAAAATAGATCCTAGGTCTGCACCAGAAAATGTTTGAGAAAGCATATCAGACTGGGGTAAGGAAATAAGCATCCTAGGTCTGACTTCTGTCATAGCCCTGTGGGGCCCTTGGAATATCCCTCAGCCCAAGTGGAACTCAGTTTCCTGATCTGAGGATGAGCTCCAAAATTCTCTAACTCTACTTTTCTATGTACCCTCTCTTTGGCCAGGCTTATTCTAATTCAAGCACAACATGAATTCTCACCTTCATGCCTTTGGTCTTCCCCTTCTCTCCACTCAGAATTTCTTTGCTTTCTTTTCTGCCTACCTGAATACTCTGAGAAACAGCACACATCTCACCTCCTTAGGGAAGCCCAGATCCAGCCTCTGAGAGCTCCATATGCACCTAGGTTTTCGAATACTCAGAACCTAGCACGTACTACCCCTTTTGTTGAAATCTTCTTCAACGTGAAGCTTCTTTATTCCAAGTGGACTAAAATCTTCCTATACTTTTGGGATTTCCCTTGCAGAATCATGAACACGCAGTAAATAATAACAAGTATATTTTACTAATAACTGATTGGTTGATGGATATATAGAAAAGGTCTAACCAGAGACCTAGCTGTTAGACAATCTCAGAAATACAGATGAGTCTAGAATTCTTTGTACCTTACACAAAACTCTCCATTGCAATAATTCATTTACCTGAAAAACATTTACTAAGAATCCGTGCTCGAGGCACTGTGCTGGCACATCACAGATGCAGAGTTGGGGAATAAATGGAGGCCCAGATCTCTGACAGTGCCTACTTCACTGATACTACAAGCTTCCAAGTTGTCCCTCAATTCCAACTTTTTAGGAAGACTTAAAAGATTCAATGGTGGCAGTTTCACCAATATGACCCCTCTTCACAAAGTGTTCCTATCTACTTCTCACACTAGCTTAACAGAGGGGTTGTTAAATGAAAAAAAGCAATTCAAAATAGATCAATATAGTAATAAACAAATTTCTATTTGTTTGAAAGACATGAGTCTAAGTTAAATCTCTTCCAGGAACTATACCCTGACCAAATACATAAACTCCCTAATCCTCACTTTGACTGGTTTTTGTAATGCTACCACAAACATACCCTTCTCTGGTATGACTGACTGTCACCTCCCATTAGTCTTTGCAACCAACACTTATGAAGGATGAACTCAGTGTGTCCCTCTGTCTTTTGGGACCCCACAGCATACATGCATACAATCCCCTAATTAAGTAGGGCTGAGGCTTGAACAGTGTCACCTATTCCAATGACAAACAGGTTCATGAGCAAGTGGGGGAAGTAAATAAACCAAACAGTTTGCAGAGAGAGAGGTTAAGCCAGGCACAGCTGGGTTGGGCCCAGAGTGATTCAGGCTTTACCACAGAATGGGTGTCTCCTGCAATGACCTAGTGGGACAATTATAACCCCTTATAAATAAGATAAGTTTGTGAGTCTCCAGTGTCCTTTCTGGCTTCTGAATCTTCTGCTTACTTCTCCTCAGAAGGTAAGACACTCAGGGGGAAACAATGGCAGTATCTGCAATGCTTTTGCTGTAACATGCTGGGCTGGGGAGGCCTGAGCTACTCCATATAGGTGATAGCCATGGGTACCTTCCTTTTCCAGGCTCTAAGAATATGATGATATCTGGGGTTGCCTACATCTGCGCTTATAAAATACATGTGCCATTACTTTAATATGTCCTAGGCATCCCATATCTGAGGGTTAGGATCAGTCATAGATTGTTAAGTCTCCCATAGTGGAGTATTTACCTTCTGTGCCAGTTAGGCAAAATCCAAGAGTTCAGGGCTCATGAGGGTCAAGACCCTTGACTATGGAGCTTCAGAAATAATAGTCAAGACTCATTGCAACAAATCTCTACAAATGACTCAGCTTGTCCCATGCAATCCATTATTTACCACTTATCTCCCTAGGCTTCACTGTCTGCCATTGGAAATATAATGTGTTCTGCAGGTGGGGCTTCAGTTTGGAAGAGTTAAAACTGGAAATTTTATACCATAAGATGAAATATCACTGAAATACAGATCTCAAAAGACCCAGTTTCTCAGCATATCCAATATGGACCTAACTGACACTGTTCAATGGGATCTAATTAGTGTCCCATCCAGGATGCTAGCTGTTGGTAGAAAATTATCTCCTACTATGCTGGCTTAGTATGTCGATCATCCCTGTCTGGATGGGCTTCCTGACCTCCCTTCCTTTTGTTCTGATAATTTCAACCATGCAAGTCCTTCCCAGGGTAGAGCATGTGAAATATGTACCCTACATTTTTTGTATTTTAGAATGTTGCCTCTTTTTCTAGCAGTAGAATCATAGTTTGTACCCACTTCCACTTCAGCACATGATATTTGGATACTGACTGGGGGTCAGTGTGAGGGTATGGCTAAAAAGGGGGTCTATTATTTCTTAAGCTTCTTTTCCAAACAGAAGAGGTTACCTTCTCTCTGGAAATCACATCCCCTGGTCTTCATCCCAAATACAGACAAAATCTTGTTTCTTCTTTTAGGTTAACCTGTATTTGCCAAAATGGCTCAACTCCTGAGTAGTATACTCAATGTGATCAAAGTATTCCAGATATATGCCAAAGAGAACTGCACTTCGCTATCCAAGAAGGAGCTGAAGGAGCTACTCTTGACTGAATTTAGAGACATCCTCCGGGTAAAATGCCTAGACCCTTAGACCCATGGAGTCAAGGGTGAATGATTCTGACATCTGCATCCCAAATTTTATGTTTTACTTTATTTGGTCATGCTCCATCCTGTAACAAAAAGAATTTCAGGCAGTTCATTAGTGGTTTTCTCCCAGCATACACAGACACACACAGACACACACACACACACACACACACACACACACACCTCTTTCCTTGTTTCTGAGCTTAAACTTGAAAGAGAGATGGTACAACTTCAAAGTAATAAGCAATAACTATTCAGAAGAAAATCTGAGATTCATATTTTGATTTCTATATTTAGTGCTGTCCATACATGTTCTCACATATTCATTCATTCACTCATCTATTCAGTAAAGACTCATTGAGCACCTACTGCGTACCAACACAATCCTAAACACTGGAGATGTGTTCATGAATAAAACCAGCTTCTCTTCCTTGCAGGATCTTACAGTATGGAAAGAAAGAAGTAGGTAAACAAACATTTAGAAGATGGCATGTGGAATAACTTCCTAAAATGACTCAAATTAATTAATAGAACTGATTCTAAATAAGTCTTTCTACTCCTTATAGTCATGTACCTGTTAGTCCAGTAAGGGATGAAGTCTTGAGAACCTATTGATCAAAGACTAGGGCAAAGGCCAAGCCACTTCAGATTAATCATCTGTCAATCAACAAAAGTTCATGTGTGACCGAATGGATTGGGACATGAAAAATTATATACATCTTAGTATCCATAAAGCAATGTCTAATTTTACTTCATTTTTTTTTATTTTGTCTTCTCACAGAGACCAAATGACCCAAACACTGTGGAAACCATTTTGAGCCTCTTAGACCAAGACTTAAACGGAGAAGTTGATTTTCAAGAATACCTCTTGTTGGTATTCCAATTGGTCCAAGCCTGCCATCGCAAGCTAGGTAAAAAATCCTGTGGAGAAAGAACCTCCCAGAAAGAAGAGGAACAGGAAGTAACACAAGAGCTTGAGATTCCAGAAAACACAAGCAGACAGCACAGGCAGAAGCATGAGGGAGAAAGGCAAAATTCCTACCCCCACCAGAATGAGAGACAAAGTCAGGATGCCCAACACAATCAATCTGAGAGACAAGATAGGAATTCCCACCATGGTCAGTCAGACCAATATGAAAGACAAGGTCAGTTGGATCAATATGAAAGACAAGGTCAGTTAGATCAATATGAAAGACAAGGTCAAGATTTTAGCTCTGGTCAAACACTGAGTCATAAATCTAGTAGTGGCTTGCCAAAAAAGCAAGGATATATTTTTGCCTTAGATCAGTCTGAGAAACCAGTTCAGGATTCTCACGATGGTCAGTTTGAAAGACTTGAACAACAATCAAGCTGTGGCCAGTCTGGAAGACTCAGACAAGACTCTCACTCTAGCCAGACCAACCAGCAGGGACCAGGCTCTCATAATGAACAACCTGGGAAACTGACGGAGGAATCAAGCTGTGGTGAGACAGACAGACAAGAACAGAGTTCTCATTATGGTCATACAGACAGACAAACACGGGTTTCTCACTCTGGTGAGACAGACAGACAAGGACAGAGTTCCCAGTATGGTCAGACAGCTAGACAAGGACAAGGTTCTCACTCTGATCAGACAGACAGACAAGAACAGAGTTCTCATTATGGTCAGACAGACAAACAAACACAGGGTTCTCACTCTGGTGAGCCAGACAGACAAGGACAGAGTTCCCATTATCACCAGACAGACAGACAAGGTCAGGGTTCTCACTCTGGTAAGACAGACAGACAAAAACAGGGTTTCCACTCTGATCAGTCACAGAGTGCGAAAACTGAACTACAAGAACAAAATAGGTACAGCCAAGGGACTCAGGGAACAAGAAGAGACTCAGATACTGAACAAGCAGCAAAGTCAGGGCAACATGGTCAACAGACTCCAGGACAGGAAATGAATCAAAGCCAGAGCCAGGAATTCCAGTCTAGGGAGGAGCAACAGAACAGTTCCAAGTCACAGAAGCCCAAGGAGGATAGCCAACACCACCAACACAAACTCTTAGCACAAATCCAGCAAGAAAGTCCATCCTATCACAAAGGGCAACCAGGCAGTAGTGAGCAGAGCCACAGTCAGGTCCAGACCAAGCAAAGCCATGATGAAGGACAGAGCCAGCAAGCAGAGGAAAAGCAAGGTCACCAAAGCTGGAGTGGACACAGACATGTGGGTCGGGAAGGTCAACATGAAGCACAGGACAGGAGAAGCCACGAAGAAAAACAAAACCATCAGACAAGGGACAGGAAAACCTATGAAGATGAGCAGAACCACCAGAGACAAAACAGGCAAACTCACAAAGAGGATCAACAACAACAGGATAGACAAAGCCATGAGGAGAAAGAGAGGCAGCAAGAGTCCCAGGATCAACAATCCCAAGGATCCCAGCAAGGCGATCCTAATAGAGAAAAATTCCACATGAAAGAGGAAGACCACAGCCAACACCCACAGGGAAGACAACTCCATCCAACTCAAAGCAGTGAGAGGCCCCAAAGAAAAGAGCAGGGTGAAGGTCACCCTACCAAGACAGCGGATGTTCCCAACCCTTTCTACGCCTATGCACAAGAGCAGAAACCACATCAGTCCTAAACTATGTGAGCACCCGAGCTAAAGCAACACAAAGCTAAAGAAGAAAACTACAGTATGAAGTTCATCTGTATTCTGTTTCAAAGGTTGAAAAGTTTATCTTCCCTCTATCCTTTATCTACCTGCAGGGATTCTTTGGATGACTACTATTCACTTTTAGGGCATTTCAGTTTCTCAAGCAACAATTTTAGGATTTTCTTGTTGGGTAAAAATCTAAGTAAATTGAGAGAAAGGATCAAATCTTAATTTGGGTCAATTTAGGTATTTAAATCATTTCTTGGTTTGCCCTCTGTACAAGTGAGACTTGGTTGGATCACTGAAAGATAGAACATTTCTCCCTAAAGTTCAGAAACAGGAATGCTATTCCAAAGATTTACATTACAACTGAGGAGAGGGAACCTGAGCTTGGGTGAGCTTTGCCTCTGGTACATAAAACATCAGTAACTGCAGGCCTCACAGTGTAGACTAGAACGAAACACAGTGAGAGATTGCTAGGACAGCCAGGGACCACAGAGAGAATCGATGATGTTGACAGCTTCCACACCCAGGATCCTACCCCTCACAGTGGGACTGTCCATTGAGCACCTATCACAAGAGATGACTGGAACCATTTCAATTCCATGTCTTTCCAGTTTCCAATCACATAATATAGAAAGCATATGTCATGTGTTTGCAGATTCCTAAAGACCAAACCTATCAATCCATAGCTTCCAAGTCCTGAAACCCCTTCACAAGAAAATCTATGTGCAGACCATAAACTTGTATTTAAATACCCAATAAATTATTAGTGAGCATTGACTTTGATGGCTCTTTTTCTTCTTCACTGTGGGACCATGTTATCTTCAGTTGTGGGCCATTTTATAAGAATAAGATTTCATTTTCTGACTTCTAGTATATTCATTCTCCTAGTTTTAGGTGTGACAAAAATAAGAATCAATATGAAACAAATAATAAAAAGTCAAAATGGAACTTAGCTAAATATAATTTTTGGCTCCCTCCCCCACCAAGGAATAACATTTGACCCTTACCCTTCATTCACTGCCACATTCAAGTGGTCATTAATTCTTGCCAACTCTGTGTCCTCCAGAATTTTTTAACTTCTTCTTACATCTCTATCCCCTCTGCCTTAATTTTCCTGCTCCACAGAAGCTCCCCAGTGACTTTAGTTCACACTTATTAGCATGGCATATGGGCCCTTCACTTGTGACCCAGATGACCTCACCAGGTCCAGTCATGTGAGAGGTCATTCCCAGGGTAGCCAGTGCTCCGGCTGTGGCAAAAAAAAAAAAGAAAGAAAAAAGAAAAAAATTGGCCTTTTCTTAATTCATGTGGTCTTTCATGTATCCATATCTTTAAATACACCATTGGATAATCCTCCGATGTTTTCTGCCTGATCAAAACCCAGGCATACCCTGGTTTCAGTGAAGACATCACCTCTTTTGAGGAGCCTCCCTCAGCACTCCAAGCAGTGCTTTCTCCCAGTCCCCACTCACTTCTGTTTTATCATTTGGCTTGCACACTCTTCTGTAATTATCCTCTCTGCCGAACTGGGAATAAGACCATATTTTACTCAGCTCTGTACTGCTCAGCTCTTAGAGCAGCCACTGATATTCAGTGGCACTCAGAGGAAATTATTCTGGCCTCAGAATAAATTCAATTAGACATTTATTGGGCATCCTCTGTAAGTAAAACACACAATCAGACAATAGAGGACCAAATGAACCCCTCATAAAGTCAGAGCTCAGTAAATGAGACAGTAATGTTTTTAAGTAACTCAAAAAAAAGTGATATGACACCTAGAATAATAAAGGCTGAATTATTAGAAATTAGTAAGAAACTCCGGGGACAGTTGAATTTAATATATCACCAAAGCTATAATCCAGGAATTCAAAAACCTAGGATCCAGAAGCTGCCCAAGTCAAATGCCTAGGAGACATTCTTCAACCATTTCCTTCCCTCAAATCAAACTCATTGGCAAGTCCATTTTTTCTATCACAAAATACAGAATAGCCCAAATCCATGATCATTTTCATCTCTATGCCTGTCATCTGAACCACCACCCACTCTCTCTTAGAATAGAAGCTTCCTGATGGGGCTCTGTATTCCTTTGAAAAATGTAAGCAAGCTGGGTACCGTGGTAGACATCTGCAATCCCTGCTACTCAGAGGGCTGAGACAGGAGGATCTCCAAATTCGAGACCCAGCCTGGGCAAATAATGAGACCCTATTTCAAAATAAAAAACAAATAGGGCTGGGGATATAGTTCAGTGGTAGAGCTCTGCTGGAGTAGATCCTCAGTACCACAAAAGTAAAATAAAATAAACTCGTAAACAAAGAACACAACATCATTAGTAATCAGAGAAATGCAAATCAAAACTACACTGAGATTTTATCTCACTCAAAGTAGAATGACAATTATCAGTAATACAAATAATAAATATTGGCTAAGATGTGGAGGAAAAGGTAAACTTTTACATTGTTGGTGGGACTGCAAACCCGAGTCTACTAACTATGGCCCAAATATTATGCTTTGTCCATGTATGGATATAACACAATAAATACTACTTCTATGTATAATTATAATGCACTAATTTTTTAAAAAATAGAAAGGAGCCAGGCAAAATAGAGCACACCCATAATCCCAAGAGTTCAGGAGGCTGAGTCAGGAAGATTACAAGTTCAAAGCCAGCCTCAGCAACTTAGCCAGGCCCAAAGCAACTTAGCAAGATCCTATCTCCAAATAAAAATTAAAAGGGCTGAGGATGTGGCTCAGTGGTTAAACACCCCTGGGTTTAATCCTTGATATGAAAAATAAATAAATAAATATTTATAAAATAATAATAGAAGGGAATCCAATAAAGTAGAAGAGAATCAAGGGGAAAGAGAAAGGGAAGGAAAGGGGAATGAGATTGATCAAATTATGTTATGAACATATATAAATCTCTCACAACGAATTCCACTATTATGTGTAATTATAATGTACCAATAGAAACCACAAAAAAATAAAAATGTAAACCACATCACATGACCCCCTATTTAAACTTCTCAGTAGTTTCCCTCTATCTTGACGAAACATTGAGAATAAAATTCAATATCTTTCCAGACTCTTCCGACAGGATGGAACCCTGGCAGACCTCATCTTTCACCACTCTCTGCTACACGTACTGTTTTTCCACCACTCTGGTTCTAGCAGTACATGGTAGCTTTCCCATGAAAACCTTTGAACTAGCTCTTTCTTTGTTCAGATTAGTCTTCTCCATGAGTTTTGTGTGGTTGGTTCCTTATTTCATTCAGATCTTAACTAAAAAGTCGCCTCATGAGAGAAACTTTCTCTGACAATCTAAAACAGAATACCCCCAATCACTTTGATCACATAATCCATTTTCCTTTTGTTTTTGTCCTTAGCATTTTCCATAGCTTATGTCTTGTTCTTGTGTTACTCTTCTGTTGTCTTTTTCCCCCATCTGGAAATCAACACCCATAAGCATAAGGATTTGTCTGGTTTGCTACTGTACCCCTGCATCTATGAAGGTAGCTTGCCTTGATGCATGTCCAATAAACATATCTGATGGAATGCTCACAGAAGCCACCCGTGTTTCTCACAATGTCCATGGACTCCACCTTAACTGGACAACTTCCCAACCTCCATTCCTTTGCTTATACTATTTCCTCCACTAAAACAGTCTGCTGATCTTCTAAATCCTACCCTGCCAAAATCTTATACCTTCCACTGACTAGCAGCACCTTCCAGGTCTATCACCAGTATAAAGCTTACCACATTGCACCAAAGTCAAGTTTAAACCCATCTGTTTCTGGCCAAACTTGGAAATCCTAGAAAATACAAAATGCATCTCATTCACACCTGTATATTTGGTACCAAGCACAATGACTGTCCAATTATATGAGGAAACGACTGGGATTTAAAATAAAACACCTATATATATTGAAGATCTTGTTCCATCACTTACTAATGTAGAAAAACTTCCCTCTTGAAATCTCAATTTTCTCATCTGTAAAATGGGATTAAAATTCCAGTAGTTACTGAAACACAACTTGAGATAATATACACAAAAATGATTTATAACCTGATATGTTTTGATTATTATTTGGTGCTTATTATTTGTTCCCACTTTACTTTTTTTTTATTTTTTGTACTAGGGATTGAACTCAGGGGTGTTTTACCACTGAGCCACAACCCCAGCCCTTTTTATTTTTTATTTTTGAGACAGTCTCATTAAATTGCTTAGGGTCTTGCTAAGTTGCTGAAGCCAATCCTGAACTTGCAATCACCATGTCTCAGCCTCCTGAGCCGCCAAGATTGCAGGCATGTATCACAGCACCCAGCTACATATTTTTGTAATAAATAGAAACTTAATAAGGAAGCTCTTCAAGGAAAGATCCATGCCTTATTCTCACATCATTGTATCAAGCTGAATACTTCAGAGTGAGTATTTGGTAGGTACTTGTTGAATCAAATTCAAGTGAATGGGCCAGGTCTGGTGGCACATACCTATAATCCTAGCTCTTCTGTAATCCCAGCAACTCAGAAGGCTGAGGTCAGCCACAGCAACTTGCCAGACTGTGACCACCAATAAAAAATTAAAAGGGCTGGGGGAATAGCCAAAGCAATCTTGAACAAGAAAAATAATGCTGGAGATCTGCAATACCTGATCTCAAATTATACTAAAGAGCTATGTTTAAAAAAAAAAAGCAGCATAGTATTGGCATCAAAATAGACACAAAGACCAATAGAACAGAATAGAAGATTACAGAGACAAATCCACATAGTTACAGTCATCTTATCCTTGACGAAGGTGCCAAAAACATAACATTGGAAAAAAATAAGAGCCTTTTTAATAAATGGTGCTGGGAAAACTGAATACACACATGTGGAAGAATTAAACTAAATCCCTATCTCTCACCTTGCACAAAAGTCAAATTAAAGTGGATTAAAGTGGAATTAGACCAGAAATGTTGCAACTGCTAAAAGAAAACACACGATCAACACTCTAACATATTGGCACGGTACCTACTTCTTTAATAAGACTCCAAAGGCTCAGGAAATGAAACCAAGAATCAATAAGTGGAATGCCATCAAATTAAAAAACTTCTGCACAGCAAACGATACAATAAAGAGCATTCAGAAGGCCTACAGGATGGAAAAAAAATCTTTGTCAGCTACTCCTTTGACAAGAATTAAAATCCAGAATAGATAAGGAACTCAAAAAAAAAGAAATAACCCATTCAATAAATGGGCAAAAGAACTAAACAGAAACTTCTCAGAAAAAAAGAAAAGAAACACAAATGACCAACAAATGTATGGAAAAAAATGTTCAACATCTCTAGCAATCAAGGAAATGCAAATCAAAACTACACTGAGATTTCATCTCACTCCAGTCTGAATGGCAATTATGAAGAATACAAATAATAATAAATTCTGGCAAGGATGTGGAGGAAAAGGTACATTCATACATTGTTGGTAGAACTGCATATTAGTACAGCCACTGCAGATGGACATTCCTCGAAAAACTAGGAAGAAAACTGTTACAGTTTCCATGTGAGGTATCTCCCAAAAGTTCAAGTGGTAAACAATGTAAGAAAGTTTAGAGGTGAAATGATTGGGTTATGGGAGCCCAAATCTAATCAATTATTTGATCCCCTAACAGGGATTAATTGGGTGGTAACACAGGCAGATAGGGTGTGACTGGTGGAAATGAGTCATCATAGTGCCCGTCAACAGATGAATGGACACGGGAAATAAGCACATCACGTTAAGTGAAATAAGCCAGACTCAGAAAGTCACAGGTAGAATATTTTCTTTCAGATGCAGAAGCTACAACAAAGTAAGAGGTCAAAACAGAGGGGTCAGATAACATAAAGACAGACAGAAGGGGCTGGAGCAGGGATTTAGTGATATGGCACTTGCCTGGCATGCATGAGGACCCGGGTTCAAACCCCAGCACCACATGCACAACTAAGTGTAGGAAAATGAAGAGTCTAGATAAAAAAAAAAAAATGAGTAAATTTTTTTCTCTCTCACTCACTCTCCCTCTCTTTCAAACAAAAAAAGGGGAGGGGATGGAAAAAGGGAAGAAATGTGCAATAAATTTGACAAAATTACACTGCATGTGTATAAATATATCACCGTTGATGTCATTCTTTTGAATATCTACAAAGCACCAATTAATAATAAGCAAATAAATAAATGAGTGAAAGGAACACCAGTAGAAGAGAGGAATAGGAATAGGAGAAGGGAGGAGGGAAACGGGGCAAGCTCTGGTAACGGAAATGGAGTAAATTAAATTCCATGCATGTAGGATTATGTCAAAATGAACCCCAATGTTATATATAACTTTAATGCACCAATTAAAGCAAAAATAAAAAGTCTGAGGAGTTAGGAGTGGTGGCACACACCTGTAGTCCAAGAGACTTGGGAGGCTAACATAGGAGAGTTGCAAGTTCAAGGCCAGCCTCGGCAACTTAGTGAGGCCCTGACTCAAATTTTTTTTTTAAAAAGGGGGGGCCAGGGATGTGACTCAGTGATAGAGTGTCCTGAGTTCAATTTCCAGTTAAAAAAAAATCAACTGAGCAGACTCTTCCCATCACATCACCACTCTTTGCCTCCTCCTGGCACTGGCATTCAATGCCCACTGTCTTGTTCTACTGTTTCGTTTGCTTTCATGAACTCCACCTTCCTCCACCACCCAGCACTAATCTTCTTCTCTCAGATTTTCTGTGCCTCACTAAAACAGAGCTGAACTTCTGCACTCTGAGGATGGAAAACGTCCTCCTGCTGAGAACAGGTGTCAAGAAAATTAAGGCTGACCTATTCTCTGCTAACTAAATCTGCATATGCATATTTCCCGCCTTCCCTCCCACTTTGCCTCTTCTCTCATCAAAGCTTTCCAGTTCCAGGAAACCTCCCTGCCAAGATGGAGATTTGAAACAGAAAGTTCTCCTTTATTTTTCTCAAAGCTGGTTTTGAATAAAACCACTGCCTACATACCCCATTTAAGGGGTTCAGCGGTTAAAGCACTTGCCTGGCATGCTCAAGGACCTGGTTTCAAATCCCAGCACCACATACACAACTAAGTATTGGAGAAACGAAAGTCAGATGAAAAAATAAATAAAAATTGATTCTCTCTTTTTCACTCTCTCCCTCTATCTTAAAAAAAGAAAAGAAAAGAAAAGAAAAATTTAAACAGACCCCCCTGAGGAGCAGGTAAGTTCCCCCAAGCACCACAAGCACCTTATTTGAATTGCATGATTCCAGGTTGTGATCATGCTATTTTCTTACTCCTTAGACGTTTCCCTCTTTCTTCTCCCTTGGAGTCCAGAGCCAATGTTTCAAAACTTGAAAGTCCTGCTCAAAACTTACCTCCTCTAATTCTCACTCAGCAACAAACCTCTCCCTGCGCTGTTGATTTTCGTACACACACTTTGCCCTGTGTGCCTTTTGCTGGCTGATATCAGCAAGGGCAAGTGTTCCTTTGTTGTTTCTGTTATATAATTCATCCTTTCCACAAAGCTTTAAGGTCATTAAGAAGCTGGTTTGCTTCTCATTCCTTTGAGAACCTTGTCCAAAGTGAATTTGTACCATTGACGTTGGTTAACTTACGCAAAGACTTACTATGGAAGTTGGAGCCTAATTTGAATGAAGTATTTATTGAGTAAACACTGTCAAAACACAAGCTTTTAAAAAGTAATTTGCATTCATAAGAGGAAAAGGCACTGAGACAACTACTAAACAGACAACTACTAAACACGCGTCACATGCACCACTCACAAAAATTAATTCAGAATGGATTAGACTTAAATGTAAAACATAGAGAAAAAGCTGCTGCTTCTCCTCCTCCTCCTCCTCCTCCTTCCTCTTCTTCTTCTCCTTCTTTTCTTCTCCTCCTCCTCCTCCTTCTTTTGCTCCTCCTCCTCCTTCCTCTTCTCCTCCTCCTCCTCCTCCTTCTTTTGCTCCTCCTCCTCCTTCCTCTTCTTCTTCTCCTTCTTTTCTTCTCCTCCTCTTCCTCCTTCTTTTGCTCCTCCTCCTCCTCCTCCTCCTCTTCCTCCTTCCTATTCTTCTTCTCCTTCTTTTCTTCTCCTCCTCCTCCTCCTTCTCCCTGTACTGGGAATTGAACCCAGAGGCATTCTACCACTGAACTACATCCTGTCCTTTTTTTGAGAAAGGGGTCTCACTAAGTTGTCCAGGCTGGCCTCTAACTTGTGATCCTTACCCCGGCCTTGCCACAGCTCCCAAAATGCTGGGGTTACAGGTATGTGCCACCAAACCCATCAAGCTCCTTGCCAATGTTGAGGATGATAATTTTGAGATACAACACTAAGAGTGAAAAACCAACAGGGCTGGCTCAGTGGTTAAGGCGCTTGCCAGGCAGGCAGACACAAGTACGAGGGTTTGAACCCCAGCACCACGTACACAACAAAGTCCTGAGCACCGAAATCTGTGAAAAACTAAATACAATTTATTCTCTCTCTCCCTCTCTCACTGTCCTTCTCTCTTTAAAAAAAAAAAAAGTAAAACCAACAAAAGTAAAAATAAATAAATAGGACTACATCATACTAAAGAGCTGGTGCATAACAAAGGAAACAATGAAAATACAACCTATAGAATGGGAGAAAATATTTGCAAACCATACATCTGATAAAGGATTGGTATCCAAATACACAATGAACTCCAACAGCTCAACAGCAAGAGAACAACACAATTAAGATGGGCAAAGGACCTGAATAGACTTTCTTTAAAAGAAGACATTAAGAATGGCCAACAGGTATGTGGAAAGGTGCTGAACATTAGTAATCATCAAGGAAAAGCAAATCAAAATCACAATGAGCTATCATCCTACACCTATTAGAAAGGCGATTCTCAAAACACAAGCGATAGCAAGGGTTGGGGAATATGTAGAGAAAACAGAACCCTTGTACACTGTTGGTGAAAATGTAAATTGGTACACCCATTCTGAAAAACAGTGTAGAATTTCCTCAAAAATTAAAAATATTGCTAACATATGATCCAACAAAACCACTTACCATATATCTGAAGGAAACAATCAGTATGTTGAAGATGTATCTATACTCTCATATCTATTGAAGCATTATTCATATTAGCCGAGATACGGAACCCCAAATGTCTATCAGTGGATGAGTGAAAGAAGAAATGGTGGTGGTGGTGGTGGTGGTGGTGGTGGTGTGTGTGTGTGTGTAAGAGAATATTTTTTTAAAGAGAAAGAGGAACAGCGAGAGAGAGAAAAAAAGAAAATCAATGTTTATTTAGTTTTTCATGTGACTTTTGTTGCTTTGATACTTCGTTCTCTATGTAGTGCTGGGGTTCAAATCTGCATCCTCGCACATGCCAAACAAACACCGTAACCACTGAGCCACCACTCCAGCCCTGTGTAATAGAACATTATTCAGCCACAAAGAAAAAAAAAATCCTGCCATTCATGACAACATGGATGAAACTTGAGGGTATAATGTTAAATGAAATAAGTCACAGAGGAAGACTCTAATCTCACTAATAAGTAGAATCTAAAAAGCTGAACTCATAGAAGCAGGGAATAAAATTGTGGCTGCCTGAGACTGCGGATTGGGGTACAAACATTCAGTTACAAGATGAATAAGTTCTGGAGAACTCATGGACAACATGGTTGCTATAATCAATGATACCGAATTGTATACCCGAAATTTGCTAAGAGTGCAGATCTTAAATGTCTTCATCACTAAAACATGGTAACTCTGAGATGCCGAATGTAGTAAACAACTTTGCAGCGGTAGTCATTTTACAATACACCTGTCTATCAAGTCATTGCAAGGCACACCTTAAATATTTATGATTTTATTTGTCAATGTAGTTTTTATAAAGCTGGAAAATTTATTAAAATAAAATAAATAAAAACAAATAGCAATAGTCTGAGAGGGAGGGAGGGAACAAACACTAGACTGGAAGTCAGAACACTTGAGGTTCATTTCCAACACAGTTAGTAAAGCCACATCTGCCACTGGGTCATTTATCCCCTAAGAATGTGCTCCAGTTTTCTCATTCTTAAAATGAGGAGTTGACACAAGACTATGTGTAATGTCCAGAACTGTAAATATTCCAGAGGCTCACAACAACTTGGATGCAAACTGGAGAAAAATATTCCATGGAGCTCTAGTGCCACCTACTGGACATCAGATTCCCTATGTCCTTAAATGATGTCTACACAAAATGCAGGCTTGAAACCGGATCAGGTCAAAGTATGGCGCTCTCCGTCACCAGTTTCTGCTGAAACCACTACCGATGTGAAAACGGGACGCATGCTGGTTCCTGCCTGATTCGATATCCCTGACGACTGGGTTTGTATGTGTGATTATTTGCTTTGATTTTTTTTGGTGGTGTGTGGGGTGGAAAAGTGGTTGTTATCTATATCACTTTCCCAAAACCAATACAGTGGGGCTTTGCTCTAGTCTTGATTGCCCCTGAATGAGACATATATATATTTCAAGTTCATTCAGTAAATTCCGTCCATATAATAGTTATTGAGCACTGGATTCCCTGTGCTAATACGTGTAGTGTTCCATGGAGTTAAGAGCAGCAGTTTGGAGTCCAAAAGAAATGAGCTCCAATCTTTACCCAACAACCTAATTTAATACATGACTTAAGCCTTGGTTTCCTCACTTTAAAATTCTGAGAATATGCAATATCTTATTATTTGTGTAATGCCTGACATGGTGCCTGACACATTCATTCTATGTGCTAGAGAACTATGAAGACACAGCTCATGCCCAAAAAGAGCTTATCAGGGGTAAGGGGCTCCATAACCACACATGTTATGGAGATTTGATGTAGTGGTACTGATCACCTCATGAACACCAGGGGCTTTAACAGAAGGTGCTAAGACCCTAAAAAAGGCACATGGAGGTTCAAAGGAAGAGTGGATCACACTGCGAGGCATGATAAGTGTCTTCATAGTGAAGAAGGCATCTGTCCTTACTGAATGATAAGGATTTAAGTGGCAGACAAGTTTCTTCAATCAATATTGTATTCATCCTAAACTTAAGTTCAAATTTTATCTCCATAAATCCAGCCCCTACTCCTGCCTTGGTCATTTATTCTTCCACTCCACCTCTCTGCTTCTACTCTCCTCAATCCTTTACTGGGGCATTCTAATTCAATGGCTTATTTTAAAGTTCACAATTTGGAAGTGCATCTTTCACACTAGTTCACAAATTCTCTAAAGCCAAGAAGTCATTGATCTTCTTCATTTTTAAGACCCAACAGTGCAATGCCTACTGATAGCAGCAGCATTTACATAAGTAGAACATCAAGGCTGCACCTAAAAAGGCTCAGATTCATTCATTCAGCCAACAAACACTGATGCTAGCTTTCTGGACACTGCGCTGGGCATTGGGGGTACAGAGGCAGGGTGTCTGCCATCAGATTCACAATCCATGAGGCAGGAAAGCAATCACAATTCCATCTGACTGGTCTAAAAGAAGAAAACCATTGTTGGCACATGGGAGTAAAAGCTACTAACTTCCCCCTGAGCACTGAGTAGGAACCAAGCACAATATTGAACAGTCACATGCTGCCTTATTCCATGTGAACCTCTTGAACCCTAATTTATGGTAGTTTTTAATCACCTCCATTCTTCAGATGAGAAAACAGAGGTACAGAGAAATGAAATAACCTACTCAAAGTTATATATCTTCATCTGGTTTTAGTTTTTCAGACATTTAGCTTTGTATGGGGTGCTGGGAATTGAACCCAGGTCCTTGTGCATGCCAGGCAAGTGCTCTACCTTGGAGCCAACTCTCTAGCCCCCGAAGTTATATATCTTGAAAGCCGCAAAAACAGAATTCAAATCCATGCCTGACTTCAGGGGTCCGTGTTTTGCAATCACTTTATTGCCTTCCAATGAGAAGAGCCTACGTCATGGGCATGGAATCCATGGACCCAATGCATATGTAACTCAATCAAGCCATGTCTTTGCTAGAACAGCTACACATGACACGGTGCACAAACATGAATCAAACCATTCCTGCCCTCCCAGAGTTCACAGCCTGCTGAGAGAGGTGGCGTACATCAATCAACATATCTAATCCCACACAAGGCCTATAATCAAACACAAGACCCAGGGGGACACAGAGGAGGAAAAAGTTGCATCTGGTGGGGGATTCCTGCTGGAAGAAGCATTCAGTCTGGGCCTTTAAGGATGAGTCAGCTTTAGAGAGGCAAATGTGGGTGAGGAGGTCACACAGGTTCAACCCCAGTAGGTCTGAGAGATCTGAGTAAGGCTTTTCGTTGATTCTAATCATAATAGGATAGCAGCATAACTGATGGCTGGAAGAAGTAGAGCAGGGTAATGATTTTAGGTTAAATTAACCGAAGTTGTGTCCAGACAGGAAGGAAATAACTCTCTGCCCTGCTGTTGCTGCTTCTGGACTTTACAAGAGACGTTGCAGTCTAAAGTTCTTCCAGAGGAGCGTGATAAAGACCACTCTCCTAGGGAAGACTTAGGGAGTGTTAGATGTGTTAGCAAGTCCTTGAAGACTGCCACATAGAATAAGGAACCATTCTAAATTACTCCAGAGAGTAGGACTACAGACAAAGACTGCAAGTTAAAAAACGTTTATCCAACTTTAGGAGAAACATCTTTATACTTGTAACAACCCCAAAACAAAGTCCACTGTACCAGGAGGTAGAGATTTTCTCATTGCTAATCCTGATTAAGAAGAGGTTGCATGACCAACAATCAGGGTTACCACAGAGGGACTTTTGCAATGGTTGGGATTTGAGTTAAAAGATTTCTGAGTTGACTAAGTTATCCAGCTCCATGATTCTATGACTTAAAGGGGTCATCCTGTGCAAACTCCCACAGAGCCCAGAAATGTCTACCTGGGCATCTTTACCAAATGACCAGACTCCCAGCCTCTGCCAGACCTGATTTTAAACATAATAAAACTCTGGGGTATGCTTGCTCATGTGCCTTACTCCCACCTTTGGTGTAGCCAGGTGAGTTTACAGTGAGTCAAGTGAAAAATTAAAGAGGAAGCCACACTTCATATTCACTCCCTCCGTGTGTATGAGCAGAACACAGAGGAGCTTGTGAATCAGCACAATTGTTGTCCCAGCAGGACCAATGGTCTATGCAGCCACTGCTCCTATGCTGACTCTGAAAAAAGCAGAGGGAGGGGCTGGAGCGGTGTCTCAGCAGTTTTGGCGCTTGCCTGGCAAGCACGAGGACCCGGGTTCAAACCCCAGCACCACATACACAACTAAGTGTTGGAGCAACGAAGGCCACGTGAAAAACTAAATGAAGTTGTTTCTTTCTCTGTCTCTCTCACTGTCCCTCACTCTTCAAAAAAAAAAAAAAGCAAAGGGAGAGATGGGTGTCCACACACACATTTAGGTGCTCCTGCACATGGTAGGTCCAGATTCCATGAATTCGGTCAAGCGCTTTCATGAAATAGCCACATCTGCAGTGCTGTTAATCTCCTCAGAGAATCATTACCACATATTTACAAACCAATATGACAAACCAATTCTCTTTGTTTGTCTTGAAGGTTAAAGGAAAGGCTCTTCATTTTTAGAAAATTTCCTCCCAAGCAAAGTAAGAATTTCCAGAAGAATAGAAGCCACATTCTGGAGCTAGAAGAGAAGAGAGCTTGAGGTAAGATTTAATGAACTACCAAGGACCCCTCATCTTTAGGCTTCATTCCATTTGAAAGAAAAAAATGAGTCAAAAAGCTAAAGAGTCATCTATCCTTGAGAATTAAAAAACATTTTTACTCTAGTTTGGTTAAATAAATTCTTACCATGAAACTAGTAAAGAAAAAGAATCAGATTTCTTGACCTACTAGATCTCTACCAAATTAAAATATTATGGTTATTAATGGACCTTGAGAGCTTGTTTGGAGGTTCTAGCAGAAGAGCACAGCTACTCATATACCCTTGACCGAAGAACGGTCCTCCTCTATCGGGGAAGGTCGTCCTCTTCAACCAAGCGTGCAGCTTCGGGAGGGTACGCACATGGAGCGGTGAGAGAGGAAGGGGACACCTGCCTAGCCAGCCAGATCAGCTGAATCCATCCTGGCGATCAATGGGGTGACAGATGTCTCAGCCAGATCACCCTCACATCCATATGGTTATTAATGAGTAAATTTTATTCCTCATTAATTTACTCATTTATTTATTCAACAAATAATAAGTGCCTCCAACATTCCAAGAACCATCAAGACACCAGAGATAGAACAATTTTTATAGACCAGAAATATGGCCCTTTGTGGAGTCTACACCCCAATTAAGTAGGAAATAAATAAGTAAAATACATATTACATCAGATATCACCAAGGACTACACAGAAAGGAAATAAGGCAATGAAAGAAGACACGGAATGTTGGAGGTCCATTTTAAACAAGGTAGTAAGACTCAGTCTCCTAAGAAAGTAACGTTGGAGCAAAGGCTTGAAGAAGATAAGGAGAAGAGCCAAATGAACATCTGAGAGAACGTTTCAGGCAGAAAGGACAGCAGCTAAGAACTCCCTCTGCCAGGTGTGTTCAGGGAATCTTCGAAGAGACAACTGGATGCAAAGTGAACAAGAGTATAAACCAGGGGCTGGAGCGGTGGCTTAGCGGTTTCGGCACTTGCCTGGCAAGAACGAACCCGGGTTCAAACCCCAGCACCACGTACGCAACTAAGTGTTGAAGCAACTAAGGCCATGTGAAAAACTCAATAAAGTTGTTGAAAAAAAGAAGAGTATAAACCACAGGAGCCAAGGGAAGGGAAGGAACTCGGCACACCCACTAATCATGCTGGACCCACAGGCTTAGGACTTCAGATTTTCCTCAGAGTGATGAAGAGAGCCGTTGGATGATTTCTCTTCTTCCCTTTCAATTTCCTGAACACTTCTAGAATCCTCTCATATGAGTTCGAAGCCTACAGTTCTGGACTAGGTGACACTGACTCAAATGACATACCAAGGTCTCCTGGTTGTCATCTGACTCTTGGTCCTGCTCAAAAGTCCAGAAGCCCTGTCACCTGAAGCCATGATCAGGAATGCTGCACTCAGTCAGCCAGCAGGAGACAATCAAGGTTGTATGGCTACCCAAGAGTCACAACAGCCCACAAAGCTAAACGAGGTCAGAAGAGAATCACGATACAGTTTCTGTCTTCAAAAAGTTCATAATCTAGTTAGAAAAGAGAACACACACACAAAGACACACACACACACACACAACTGCAAAGCTACATACTACAAGTATAAAATTGAGTAATATCACTCTCTGCTATACCTATGCACAACTTTTTTTTCACCTTTCCTGAGGTAGCATTGACAACCAAAAATTGTATTATTTAAGATGTACAATATAAGTTTTTGATATATGTATACATTGCTAAATTATTATTGTTATCAAGCTCCTTAATATATCCATCATCTCACAATTACTTTTTTTGCAGTAAGAACATTTAAGGCCTACTCTTTAAGCAAATTTCAGGAATACAATGCACTATTATTAACTCTAGCCACCATGTTGTATATTAAAGTCCCAGAACTGATTCATCCTGAATAACTGAAACTTCGTACCCTTTCACCAACACCTCCCCACTTCTCCTAGTTCATTGTTAGTATAAAGACATGCAACTGAGGGGTTGGAGCAGTGGCTCAGCGGTTATGGCATTTGCCTGGCATTCAGGAGAAGCCAAGTTCAAACCCAGCACCACCACATACGCAATTAAGTGTTGGAGCAACGAAGGCTACATGAAAAACTAAATAAAATTAATTCTCTCTTTCTCTCTCTCACTGTCCCTCTCTCTTTAAAGAAAAACAAAGTTGGGCTTTGTGCTATAAGAACCATTTTTTAAAAGGAGCACAAATAGAAGAATATGTTAAATTAAATACACCAAAATGAAACTTTGGTACTAGGAATCAGGGCATTTTCATGCAGTGCTATTACAAAAGTGTACAGTATTAGGAGATTAAAGCCACCAGGATTCAAAGGCAGCTTTGTCAACTAGGCAATGAAACACTCCATAGCATGCCTGTCTGCTATCTGCTATTGAATGCACTAATAGCAACTTTGAAAAGAAAAATGTAAGAAAGGGAAAAGGAACCATAGCCCTTTTTAGTTTCTTTGTTTAAAATCAAACAAAAAACAAGCATCAGTTCTGTTATATACTGACAGCTTCAACATATATCATTTTTACAAGAAAAGGACTAAAGGCTAAATGTGTTTACAGAGATTCCAATATAAGTGCCTGAGAGTACCTCACTTAGCTTTCTGATGATACTTGGGGAGACACTTAATAATCACTGGAACTAAACAACGTTGAAGGATACTTTTTCTGGTACTTTAGTAAATCATAAAGTAATAAAGCAAGGTTCTTCTCATCCAGAAGAATAAGGCCAACATCAATTTAATTTGTACAGATGATCTCAGTAGATGCGATACTTTATGCACCTGGAATATGGGCACATGGGCCAATCTGCAAGAATATCTGCATATGCAATCTCTCAAATTTGTAAAGCACTTGATTGCTCATCGTTGCATTGATGTGTTCTTTTATCCCTGCCACGGCTTCATTAACAGCATACTTTTCGTATTTCCTAGAGATTTCTTGTACTCAAGCGTAATCCTGTAGAATGAAATCCACAATCTTCTTGGCACGAAGATAAAAGAGTTGCTTTTGTCTTGTAATTAAATCTTAGTCATCAACAAGCCATGGTTTAAGCTATTCAGAAATCTACTTTAACTTCAACTCTGTTCATAAATGCTTCCTCATGTTCAACAAGAGGCTCTGCCCAAGTCTTTTCTTCTGAGACTGAGGCATCTCACTGGTGGTGGTGCCACCACCATCTCCCTTGCCAGGTGTATGCTTTGTTGTTCATTTTTGCTTTTACATCAATGTTTTTCTGCTATAGTCCAGATGACTTCTTTCCTGGGGAAGTCCCTCTCATTGTCCCCTCTGCATTTTGTTCCTGGTTGGTTTTCTGAAGTTCTTACTGCTTCTGCCTATTGGTGTTCACATACTTGAGTGTTCTGCTCTCAATTCATCCCAATTTTTCTCCAACCAATGTAATGTATAAAGCATTTCACCTGTCATTTACAGAAATCTTTATATACCTTGCTTCATAAAGAAGAGGTTCATCAGGGCTGGAGCGGTGGCTCAGCGGTTTCAGCGCTTGCCTGGCAAGCACAAGGACCTGGGTTCAAACCCCAGCACCACGTACACAACTAAGTGTTGGAGCAACTAAGGCCATGTGAAAAACTAAATAAAGAAGAGATTCACGAAGGCACAACATTCACTTGCCATGCTGGAATTGAGGATTTGGGACCTACTGTGGCACCATTATATGTGATTCGCCACCTCATCCATCTCTCCCCTATTACTGTCCCCTACTCTCTGCTCCATCCAATTCCATGTCAGACACCACCATCTCTAAATCCTGGGCCCCATCATTTACATCTTTTTTCTATTGTGTATCCACTAAAAAATTATTGTAGCTATAGTTATTTTTAATACTTTGTCCTCTAACTTCTAAACTTAAGTGATTTATGCACCTTCATTACAGTATTGAAATATTCTAAATTTGGTTATATTCCTGCCTTTACAGTGAGTTTTTAAATACTGTCATGAGTTTCATGCTGTTAGTCCATGTCCTTTCATTTCAATTTTAAGAACTCCTTTTTAAATTTCTTGTAGAAAATGTTTGTCATGATGAACTCCCTCGACTTCGGTCAAGGGAAGTCTTTATCTCTTCTCCTCTTTCTCAAGACAGCCTTGCCAAGTATAGTGGTTTTGGGTGACTGTTTTCCTCTCTCAGTATTTTCAATATATCATCCCACTCTTCGCCTGCAAGGAGTCTGCTGGGAAATTGGCTGATAGTCTTGTAGAAGTTCTCTGTATTAACAATTTGCTTTCTGTTGCTGTTTTCCAAATTCTCTTTGTCCAGCTTTTCAGAATTGATTATAATGTGTCTTAGTACTAATCTCTTTACTACATTGAATTATTTGGGCTCCATGGATTTAGATATTCATTTCCCTACCTGGATTTGGGCAGTTTTCTGTCATTATTTCCTTAAATAAGCTTTCTTCTCTCATTCTCTTTCTCATCTCCTTCTGAGACTCTCCAAATACATATTCCATCATGGCCATAGGCAAGCTGAAGAATCAAGAGAAATTGGTAGCATGACTCTGTCCAGATACATCCAAAAGTAATGCTTTATCAATTTTCTAGGTATCCCTTGTTCCAGTCAAATCAACAGTCAAAATTAACCATCACAGAAACTAGTGCTAGAAACTACTCTTCTGCCATCTTGCTGATATCACCCTCCCACATATATGGTTTCTCACATTCTCACATGTAAATCTCATATCCACCCTTCAAAGTCATTATTATTATGAATACCTTACAGGTAAACTGATGAACTTCAGTGACTTTTCCAAAATGGTCCATCTAATTAACATTAGCAGGGCTGGAATTTGTATCCAGATCTTCAGCATCAAAGCCCAGAACTCTTGCCCGTGTCTCACAACTAGGTCACCTTTGCATAGAAATAAATGCATATGAAAGCATTGAAAGAGGAGTAATCAGACTTAGATAAAATTAATCCTTGGAGGAGGAGTTTTGAACCAAATCTTCAGAATGGAATGAATATGGACTGGAATCCTAGAGAAGCCTTAAGCCTAAGACACAGATGAGCATCTACCAGATAAAGTGCAGGGAAGAGCAAACATATTAGGTCCTTGCAAGAGAGGGCTGTGTAAGGGAATAACCAAAGATTATGTAGGAAAGTGGAACCAACTTTGCTCATTCTTAGTGTCCATAATCCCTCACCTCCAGATTCTCCACTCTTTTGGAAACTTCTTTGGTTCCTCTCTTATTTTGTCACCTTCTAGTTTCTCTCAATCAATGTTGAGGTTCTTCTCAACATTGGCTGCCATTTTATCATCTAGAGAGTCCTAAAACACTGGAGCTGAAATCCCATTCCTAGGATTTCTAATTTTGTAGGTCTGTAGTGTGACTGGCTATCTGAAGTGGTTATAATGCAGGACCCCTGCATCACACCCTTCCCCCTGGTCAATCTTACCTTTGCTTGAGATTTCAATCACCAAACTCCTCCAGATGGCTCCTACATTTCTGTCATCATTCCAAATTTCTCTTCTCAGTTCCAGACCAAGTGTCCTACTACCCTCTGGACTTCTTTACCTAAGTGTCTTACAAGCATCTCAAACTCAGCATGACTCAAATGGAAATCCTCCTTCCATGTCCCTCTCCCTGTGCTATGGTTTGGAATGTTATTTGTCTTTACCATAAATCATGCTAAAATTTAATTGCAATATAATGGTATTGAGAGGTGTTGGGGCCTTTAAATGGTTCTTGGGTCATGGGAAGGGCACCTTCATGAAAGAATTAATCTAGTTTCCAGAAGAGCTGGCTAATTATTGTGAGGGTAGGTTGCTATAAAGAATATTGTCCTCCTTGGTCCTCTCCTCTTTTTTGCACATGCCCTCTTGTCCTTCCATCTTCTGACTTGAGTTGAAGACGCACAAGGCCTTCATCAGATGCAGTCACCCAATCTTAGACTTCCTATCCTTCAGAACCATGAGCCAAAATAAACCTCACTTCTTTATAAGTTACCCAATCTCAGGTATACTATTATAGCAACAGAAAATGGACCAAGACACCATGAAAATGGCCCTGCCATCTTCCTTGCTCAAGCTAAAATCCAAACCTGCTCCTGATACCCTCCTCTTTCTCACCTTCTACATTCACTATGTTGGCAAGCCCTTCGCATTTCTACTTCTTAAAGTTTTAACAATTTAAAATATTTTCTCTAGCCCAATTACAGATACATTAATTTAGACTCTCATTTCTCATCTATTTTGTTAAGTGTCTTCACTGTCTCCTATCTTGCCCTCCTCCAATTCATTCTCAGTGCAGTAGCCACAGTGACCTTTCTAAAATGCAAATCTCATTATGTCATCTCTTCTGCCTAAAATCCTATCATGGCTCTCTATAGTCTGTAGGATAAAATCTGTATTCCTTATTTTTGCCCACAAAGTCTTTCATGATCTCCCCTGCTTAGCTCTCCTAACCTCACCTCTCATCACTCCCTACCCCACACCCGACACTCAACTTGTCCCACAGGATTTGGCACAAGCCTCACCTCTAAGCTACCCTCTTTGAGCCCACTTTATAGGCAAAGTGCCCCTTCAATGCATGCCCTTAATACCCTCTGTCATAGACTTTCTTATCCTGGATTAAAATAATGGGTTGATCTGGATGACTCTCTGACCACATCGTAATCTCCTTAAAGGCTAGGACCATGTATTATTTCTCTTTATATCCCTGGTTCTTTGAACATCACAACAGTTTAATTAATGTTTGTTGAATAAATTAATGAATGAATGGTCGCTGGGGAGAGCCAGCTGTCAGAAAGGGCTGAACAACTGACTAACAATTATATGTTTAGCAATAGGTTGTCACGGTAAGATTCTTTCTTTTTTTTTTTTTTTTTTTTTGCTTCTTTTTATTAAGAGAGTGAGAGGGAAAGAGTAAAAGAGAGAAAGAGAGAATCAATTTTATTCAACTGACCTGACCTTTGTGTCTCCAACACTTAGTTACATATGTGGTCCTGGGGTTTGAACCCGGGTCTTCGCACATGCCAGGCAAGTGCTCCAACTACTGAGCAACTGCTCCAGCCCCCACTGTAAGCTTCTTAATCAGAAAAGAGGCATAAATGAAAATAGTATTTGAGGAATAATAATTTGATAACATATTACATGATATAGATTGGTCACCAAATAAGGGACACTAGGCAAATCACCCTCGTGAGCATCAGTTTCTTCATCTAAAAAAGGCAGAGGGTAATATTGTTCAACATAGTGCCTACTTAATGTTTGTTGCAAGCATAAAAATAAAACAAAAGTTTTGAAAACTTTCTGAAGCCATAAGTCATTGCATGAATGTAATGAATTATAATTATGCAAATAATGAGAGGTGTGACCACCAAAGGAGTAGTTAGTAAAATCCAAGGCAGCAGGATCTTGTGGAAAAGAACATGTGCGAAGTGTCAGCTCACTGCTTTTGCTGTCATGTGACCTTCAGCAGATCACTTGGCCTTTCTACGCCTTAACTTCCTCATCAGCAAAATATGAACACCCCACTCATAGGTTTATGATGCTATTTTTATATCTCATATAGAGCATGACAAATGGAATGCATTCAACAAATTATAGTTTCCCATCCCTCCTGAGCAAACACTCTACATTTATCCCTGTAAGATAATTATCCCAACCGTCTGACACAGGGACCGGAACCTAGAGAATCTGGAGTAAGTGGAAGAGGATTACACTTACTGCAGCTTGCATGAACTCTTAAGTAGAAAGAGAGGTAAGAAACTCTGAGCAACCATCTGAGAACCACAGGGAGATAATGTGCTAAATGACACTTTAGATAAATTAATTACATCAAAGATTAACAATGAATGGGAGAAGGTAATAAAACAGCTTTGGAACCCAATTTCCAAGCAGGTAGATCCATGAGAGGAAAGGGACTGGATGGTATATGATCTGGGAGTGAGGTCAGGGGGTAAGAATCTCTCACTTATGTCCCTCCACCCTTGTGCTAATGAGTAACCCTAGGGCCTCAGGCAAGCCCTTCCAAGCTCTGCCTCCAACTCATCTTCTGAAAATGGGCATCATGATAACATAAGCACAGCAGAAAACTGGAATTGTTTGGTCTCCTGACAGTACAAAACTGCTGAGATGTCAGATCCTGATGATCTGATGTAAAGAATAGCCTGAGACATCAGTTCTGGATTTCCGGGGCATATGATAAGAAAAGGCCAATGAAGAACAAATATTCCGAAAATGTACGTGAATTCCAGCAAAAGGGTGTTTCATAAGATTTAATGAAAACATTTTGCCCTGAATCCTGACACACAGTAGAAAAACATTTAATGCAGAAATATTCAATAATCAGCTGGCACATCCCACAACAGCAGAAACTATTAATTGATAAAGGATAAAAGGACAAAATTCAGCATCCATAGTAGTTCATAGTGGTTTCAAGGAGGGCAGTGTTTCATATAAAGTTTTGTGAAAGCAGGGGTCTTGCAAAGCCACCGGGCCAGTCCTATTCGCAGGAATCTCTTCCTGATCTCACCTTTCTCTCCATGGATCTGTTCCCAGAATTCCATATTTATATGCTAAGGGAAGAAAAGAATGTGAAGAAACTTAAAATTCTCTCCTCAGTTTTTTTTTCCTATAAGCTCAAAGCACTTCACAATTCATGATCTTATTTGTTGTAGCACATCCCTCACCCAAACCAGAGAGGAAGCAGGAGTCATTATCATAATTTTATAGATAGACATGTAGGGCCCAGAGAGTTTAAATGACTCACCTAAGGTCACAGAGAATACCAATTCTAAGCTTGTCGCATAACACAGAACTCTAAGCCCCCAATTTACCACATGGCCAGCCAGAATCTATTTTAAAATTAACAGTTCCTAAAGACATATTCTTGCACCCTGACAGTGTTTTGTGCAAAAAAGAAAAATTCTTTATAGTAACTTACGTCCTAACACATACTCTATAATCAAAACTCACTTAATACATTACAGTTGGTGTCATGAGCCAAGACCAAAATTAAAAGTTCAGTTCAAAGAATGTGTGGTTCATTTCCTGGCTTTTCTTATAGGCTTATGCTTAAATGGTTTATGCAATAGAGAAAATATTTCACCTATGCTTCCTATAAGAGCAAAATGAAGCCCAGTGAGGAGTCACAGAAACAAGAAAGGAGACTGAGTGCTATCTGAATAGCATATGCATGGTCACCACCAGAAGACAGATCAAGGGGAAAACAGAGTCTGCAGTCCATATGTTTCAGCAATGCTTTATACTAGAGTCCCCCTTTGGAAACACAGAGTCCTGTGCCACAGGAATAAAAAACAAATAGCCTATTTCAATTTCCTTAACCTCTCAGTTTCCAAATTTAGGAACATTAAATGGTGAAGTACCTGAATACATAGGAAGATCTCATGATCAGCACTTAACTAGAAACCTACATGGAAAATAAGAAGATACCAAGCAAAAGAGAATTACCATGACCTTCTTACTATACCTCTGCTCACCATGACCAGAACTACCCATCTGAGCCTTCTTTAAATGCCTGCAACTTGGAATCACTTGTTCAGGACCCACATCTTTCTTTAGCAAGTAGGGGGAATAAATGGTACTGGAGAAAGGGAGAACTCGAACGGGGTGAGGAATGACTGGCCTCTTTGACTTTTGATTCGTCAAATTCTTGACACCAAAAAACAATTTCACATTGGAAAGTAAAATACAAACTTCAAAATATTCTGCTACCCTCCATATCCCCAAGGATTCACTGCTCTGAATCTTCTTGGTCCCTATATCAAGAGATTGGCCCAAAGGAACAGACTCTATCTGGCCAATCCAACAAGTTGGAACCCCAGCTCAGCCGCTGGATGACCTCTGGCAGGCAACTTAACCCCACAGTGTTCCTGTTTCCACATCTGGAGAGCGGAGGCGGGAGTCCTTCTTTCAGACCGGGCTAGATGGGGAACAACTAATAAAAAGATTGTAAAACTGCTTTGCAATACATTCAGTGTCCTGTAAAAGCTTAATGATTATAATCAAGCTGTAGCTGGAAGTCTTCAAAGTCCACACATGATACTCAGCAGTCACTGCCCTCGTATCTGATAACAGAACACTCTCTGCCCCATGCCTTCATCAGCTGCACAAACTGGTCTTGACCTAGTCTGATTTCTGCATACAAAGTTGTCAGGGGAAAAACACTGCTGTCTGGTCTGATCAACACCATGTTTCATTGCAGCTGAGATCCTTCCAACCTCCTGACAATGATCATGAACCTCTGCTTCCTGATCTGGCAAGGGAGCCTCCTTCATGAAGCTGGCACCTACTGCAGAGGGTCAGTCCTCTGTACAGCATGAGTTCCTTCTCCACATCAGAGAAGGCAGGGTTACTTGATAAAGAGAACATCCGTTGACTGGCAATTTCCGTATCACAGTATTGTCATCTCCACACAGGCAGCAAAGAATTAAAGGAGTAATACTGAATGACAATTAAGAATCGAAGCATTCAGATTCCAGCTCTGCCACTTGCCAACTTCTTTGACCTCAGGTAAATCATTCAACATCTCATAGCCTCAATTTCCCCATCTACAAAGTAAGAATAATCATGCTTACTACACAGGACTGGTGTAAAGGTTACATGAAACAACATTTGCTATTGAATCTGGCTTACAGTGATGATGATGATGACAATGACAGCAACAAGGATCAAAACAAAAACTAGACTCCCACCATTGTCTTCCATGTCCAAACTCCCCACCACCAGCCTGGAGATGCAGGAACAAGATATCTCTGGTCCATATTTGAGTTCTCAGTAGCTGGACCAGAGCTCAGTGAATTTGATTAGAATGAATTGATCAAATTTTTCAGAATGTAGAGGACCGGATGTTGTAGAAGGTGTTTGAATTACAAAGGGAGACAAGTCCTCCTTCATGAACCGATGTCGAATATGGGCCACACCAGTCCTCCTCAACCTCACCGAGGCTGCTGCCATAGGCAGTTTTCCTCACTGAAACAAATTCTGCTTATTCAAGTCTTCATCTGAATAATAATAGCAGGGAAGCTCAGACTGGCTCAGGTGATACTCTTGGAATTGCTTTTAAGATACAGATATGAAACCAGCCCCATGGCAAAAATAATTTCTTTTCCCCAACCTTTGCTTTTAATCTCCAGAATAAGGCACTGAGTGGACCAGTGTAGCAAGAACTAGGATATCAGAGTGAATGTCACTATTCGTTGTCCTCCCATCTGCTGTGTTCTGGCATTCAGTACTCCCAGTAAGATTTAAAAAGATAAACCTATGCCCGCTCACCTTCTTATGGTTCATTGTGACCTCTCTCAAATGTTTCTTTTCTACCCCTCCTCTTCCTCTTTTCTTTCTTATAATTTTTTTAATTGAGAAATTTTGTGGCTGTACAAACATGAGTCCAGCGAAACAGTATGATATGCATATATTCTGAAAATTAGATTTACCCCCTAGAGCCCCCCTAATTTCCCACCCTTGTCCCTTCCCCCACCCCTTCCTCTCCTTCCCAATATGACTCTATGAATGCTTTAGGCTGTGTCACTACACCTTTGCTGGGTTTAATACATGAGAGTTGACCACCTTTCACACTGACGAGGGTCTAGCTCCAGCCTCCACAGATGAGTGAAGACATTCGACCCTCGACTCTCTGGGTTAGGCTAACTTCACTCAGCATGATTTCTTCCATAGCCATCCATTTACCTTCAAAAGCTGCAATATCATTGTTTCTAATTGCTGTGTAAAATACCATGGTATATATGTACCACAGTTTTTGGATCCATTCATCCAGTGAGGGCCCCTCCTCTTCCTCTTAATCTCCCCATCAAAAAGTCATCAAAAAGTGACTTCTGAACCCTTATGGAGTTACTTTCTGGTTCTAGTATTTGTATATACATAAATGCAATTCATCCATTCTTTCAATCAATGTTTCCAGAGAACCTGCCCAGCGACAAACACTGAATAAATTTACAAACAGTACCTGCTGTCATGGAAGTTGCATTTCATTATACTCAGTTTCTTCCTCAATGAATGGATGAGTGGTTGAAATGGACATTCTCTTCTGAAGGTCAGCCTTTGACAGGACCAAGGAAACACAGCCCTTTATCAATGAGACTACCCCATGGTAGTCTGAGGGTTCAAATATCTTTGCTGCAAAATACACCTTGCCCATTCCTTCACCTCATCTTTCTTCACACTCCCCAGGGTGCCTCCATTACCATTGGCCTGCCTAAAATCTCACTGCATCCAGAACAAACCCCATCTCCTCACTGAAACCTTCCTAAACCACTTCGCCCAGCAGTGCCCTTTCTCCTTGAACTTGTAGATTACAACAGCACTTCACCACTATCATTTGAATGCTCAGAATCATGTCTTTCAGTGCTTACTCCGTTTCACCAAGTGAAGTTCCTAATTTGTCTTTGATTAACAGGGAAGCAAGGTACTGTGGACATCCATGGATCATATGAGGTATGTAAATCGATATTCTGTTAGCTGTATTCAGAGACTTTCAAAGAGTTTTCACATAACAAAAGGCACTCTGAAATCTAATTTTGAAATACGATGACCCTGAGAGAAACAATTACATTAATATTAGAAAATGAACTTTCCCTATGAGAAATTGTAATTATTCCCCACTTATAACATTTATAAATTGTAATCTACTTCAAAGATCCAATTTATGCTGCTGAATGCACTTTTTTGTGTGTGATAATTTGGGAAATATTTTCAAAAGATATAGTTCTTCTAGATGAGCATTTAATGATTCACCCTCTGCCCAGAACTCACAGCAAAGAGCCCAGTGCTGGGCTGGACTTGGTCAGATACCCAAGACAGCAGCATTTATAGCTCCTTTTGCCTGCAGATAAAATGTCAAAGAAAAATATCTGAAAAATTCAAACTACACATCTGACAGAAAAGGTAAAAGACTAACATGTTTATTGTAAAGTCATAGTGAGTTTTAAGACTTGAAATTTTTTAATTAAAAATACTATACTATATTGTTTAGGAAAAATAATAAGAAAAAAAAGTCTTGGTTCTTCCCACAGTAAGTTCCTTTGGGTGCATAAAGCATTTATGAAACCCTCTGTTCTATTCCAGGCATAGTACAAGACACTAGACTATATTATACTATAAAGTATACAGAATAATGATTTACACAACATTTACATTTCATTAAAAATTATAAGTAACACAGAAATGAATTAAAGTATATGGGAGGATCTACATGGTTATATGCAAATACCATACAACTTAGCTTGAAGAACTTGAGGAGCTGGAGAGGTGGTTCAGTAGTAGAGTGCTTGCCTAGCATGCATGAGGACCCAGGTTCAATCCCCAGCACCACATACACAACTAAGTGGAGAAAAAACAAAAACCAGATGAAAAAATAAAAATTGACACATAGCTTCCTTCCCTCCCCACTCCTCCTGCACTATCTCTCTCTCTCTCTCTCTCTCTCTCCCCCCTCCCTCTCTCTCCCTCTCTAAGGAAAAAAAAGGAAAAAGAACTTGAACATCCTTGCAAGGATTTTCGTATTCACAGGAATCTTGGAACCAACCCCCTCCCTTGGATACCAAATGACAACTGTACAAGCTGATTACTAATATAGTCTTCTTTTTGGAAATCAGCCTTTATTATTGCAACACACCCCACTCCAAATCATTAAGAGGTAAGTGGAGTGCTTTGTGGTAAGATGTCCAGAGCCATGCCTGGTGTAGAATAGAGTACTCAATAAATACTTGTGGACCAAAAAAAGACTTCCTGTGGGAAGAACCAATAAACACCCAGCCTATCTTCCCCTTCTTCACTAATGCTTGTGAATGCAGCCAGATAGAGACAAAAGGACAAGGTCCTTGATTGGTACTCTCAAAGTTCCTTCATTCATATCCTATTTCCTTACTTGAGTTTAGAATGGTTTTGAAGGTGGCAAGTGGGGAGGTAAATTTAAAAGAAGAAAAGAGCACAGGAAATAAACTGAAAGAAGGATGCTAGGGATAGGGGGAAAGTGGATCTCCAGAGAAGCACAGCACCCCTCTGAAGAGGAATGGTCAGATGAATGCCACAAAACCCTCAGCAATGATTGCCACACTGTCTGCTGCTTTGTTCTCCCTGCAGCCTTACTTTGGGCACAGCATGGTATTCACAGTGCTGAAACATCCAACAGTAGAACTCATGTATCATGACATGCGGCAGCTATCAGATATCTGGGTCTAGAGAGAACATCCTAAGCCAGATTGGAACATGCCTACCTGTGCTCTTTCCCACATTTTGGAGGCCATCACTTTTATTCCAACAACCCCAAACCTCAACTGAGTATGAAGCTTTAGCTTCCAATCTCTTTTATGGTATGCTTTTCTATCAGAAGCAAAAACATCTCCCAAAATTTAAAAAAATTCTTTAGATACAAATTCTCTCATCTCATTTCAAAGAATATCTTATCATTCTACCAGAAACAGCTCAGTCCAAGAAGAATATAAAATGTGATACAACAGCTCTACCCTTAAGGAACTCTGATCCTTCTTTGATATGGCAATTGGGAACCTTTTTAATAATAAATTCCATAAAGTCTTGATGGCTTAGTCAAAGATGCCTGCTTCCATCATTCATAGTGTTCACTAAATTATAAAAATTATATTAATCTGTCCCTTTCAGTGTGTCTTTTGACAAATCCCAAAGCTCTGAAATTCAGGAGCCACTGGTTAGGATAAAGATACAATTAAAGAACAGAGAAAACAAATGATTTGAAATCTATGACCAGTTTAATGACAGAAAGCCAGGAATCCTCTGTTACTCTAGGTGACAGCAGGAATGGACAGAAGGTGGAAGTGCTCTCCCTGGGCACCTGTGCATGGCATGACGTAGGATGAAAGCATCTGCTGACTCTCAGAGGTATAATTACAAGCAGGGTGGGGGTATAATTAAAGCAAGGATAATTTACCTTAAAGAAGATAAAAATTAAGAATTATTAATGATCATAATAATTAGCCCTTTATATCTAAGAATCACAAAATGCCTTACAAGCTGTAATTATCACAACTCCCCTCTGAGGAAGGGATTCATATCTTACAGCTCCTCATTTGACAGAGGGGTGAAGTGATGGACATGAGAGAAGGCAGAGAGGGGTGGAGTACTACTCCGTCACCTGCCCTGTAAGTGGCCAAATTAGAAAGAGGCCCCAGAAGGACTGACTGCCATTATGGTGAATACCTTCATCCTCAAGCCGTCATTCAAACAGATGATCCATTCCAGAGTAGGCAACTCATCTCATTCTGACCGGTTGGCCACTTAAACAGCCAGAATGCAATAAAATTATAAGATATCAGCAAGGACTTTATTAAACACCTAGCAGAAAGAAAAGGCACAGCAGTACTTTCAAAGAACATAAAACCTAATTAGGAAGACAAAATAAGCATCCATTAAATTAGAGAATAACGTGAAAATGACACATTAACGGACATTAACTAGCCACTAGGTTATATGACGCTAACTATGCGGGGGGGGGGGATTTAAGTGGAAATTATTGTACGTAAATGTCAAGGAAGGTTTGAGGAGGAGATGGAATTTGTGTGAGATGTCAAGAAAACTGTATTGGATTTTGCACTGGCAGAGATGGGGTCCCACAAGGGGTGAGTCAATGAATAAGGAAAAGCAACAGGAAGACTTGAAAGATATATGTTAAAGAAAAGTCTTCACCAAAGAGGTGTTTAAAGAGCTTACAAAGAATATTACTTCTTTCAAAGTCGTCCAAAATCATCCTGCTTTGCGTATTTTCTCAGAGTGTGTACATCATGGTTCATATTTGTTCTCAAGATGTCCATGAGATGATGATTAAAATCAGCTGAACCCAGAGATCTAAGGGTCGATTGTCTCCACTCATAGGTGGAGGTGGGGACTAGACCCTGGACAGTGAGAAAGTTGGTCTAGTAACATGAGTTAAATCCAGATAAGATGTAATGCTTTACAATCTAATACCTTTTTTTAGAGTTATAAAGGGAAAGGGAAGGGAGGGATAAGGGAGGGTAATTGGGGGGGGCACTCCT
>PVKS010009948.1:0-62035 GCA_004027875.1 Aplodontia rufa
AGAAGCCGATGTCATTCCTCCACGAGATACCCATTTAACGCATGAGTTCTTCTGGGGGAAACTGCAACAGGTGAAACCCAAGGTGGTCATCCATGTTTTGGCATTACCCCTGGATAACAAAGTATATATACATTGATTACTGTTGGTTTGATAATGTTTCCCCCTCAATTGTATCTCTATATACTTCTAATAAAAAAAGGAAAAAAATTGTAAATATTTATTTATGCAGTAAATTTACTCTATTATATGTTTCAGAATTTCTATAAAATGCATTTATGGTTGTACAATAATTCAACTCCTTAATGAAAAATTTTAAAAAATGTTCATCATGTAGATTATGACTTTATAACAAGGTATTCAAAAGTAATAGTTCAAATATTAGCATTACTAGTACTGCAAAAATATTGACAAATTTTTAATCCCTACAAATAATTCTCTCCAGGATTGAGGTGCCATTTAAATAATTGTAAATTGTCAAAGAATTTTTGGCAAACTGAAAATCAAATCTCAAAAATGAGACAAATTATACAAAGCAATTCTATTATTCGTTTTCTTTTCATAAAGCTATTTTGATTTATTTGGGTTCATAACTTTAGCAGAGGTTAAAGCTAAAAATGCTTTAAGAAAAAAATACATGTGCATTTGTGAATGTTTGAAAACATTCACTCACATAGATAAAAATATCTAAATTAATTTATTCTAATATAGGTAAATGGGGCAAAGATTACTGTGAACATTTAATTAGATTGCATCAAATTAATTATAAATGTATCTATGGCATCAAATTCCCCTAAACTGCCTCCTGGCACTGCAGGAACTTTGGAATTTGTAAGTTTATGACCCGATACTAGAAACCCAGAAACTGACAGATCATATTTTCTTCCTAATATTTTGCTCATCAGCCACACCAGATTTCGTACTTGGTACATTAGGTCACTCTGCCTGAATTCCCAAACAACATGTGACTCAGGGATGTGATCCCTTGATAACTCATTTAAAGTGTCGAAATCTATGTCCCTGTTTACAATGGGACACACATGACAACTTAGGCTGAAGATTTTTTTTCCTTCTGTCACGTATTTTTGACAGTTTTACAAACTGCTGTTTAATAGCATCCTTCAAATACCATTTAACTTTGTGTTTATTTCACAGCTATGAACTGGGCTTCTTTTGACCTGTTAGCGATCCTTTTAGATCTTATTTTTAATAATTTTCATAGGCTTCCAATAGAATAAAAATGTTTTCAGATTGTGGAAATGAAAAATTCTTATGGTAATTAGAAGAGAAGGGAACTATTTTCTGAAGCAGCACATATCCAATTATTTTCCTATTGACTCATTATTTTTCCATCCCTATCATTACAGATTTTAAATTAATATACTGTTTTCCAGAAGATTTGTGATTCTTCTTCATGCTTATGAAAATCAGCTTTTCGAGGGTATATACTACTTTTGCACTGTTATATTTAAATTGAAATAAAATATCTGCATACTCTTAGGGACACACAGGGTGATGGAGAACTTATGTCAAAATGGATAAGGCATTACAAAGATTGCATCTGAATCTTCTAAACAGTTTCAAATCACCAGAAACCCTTGTCCCACCTAAATGTCAAACCGCATACTCTGTCTCTGATTAAATGAGACAATCACAAGGGTTTTATTTCAAGTTCCTTCTATTGGTCATGGAACACATCTGGTTGTCCCGTCTTTTCTTTTTCCAATTATAACAAAGCAGGTATAGCTTCTCAAGTCTGAAGGAACATATTTTGCCACTTCTGTTTTAGAGCTTTTCACTATTGGCAAAGCTTTCTCATAAATAGTCAATAATTTTTTTTCTCATTGACTACTGCACTTTAGCAAGAGACACAATCAACCAGTATCACAAGGAAACAGAAAGATTAACAACAATATATGGCAAAGTTTTCCCAAATCCATTATCTCATCAGACGTATAAGCACAACTCAATGAATCCAGTCAGTGCTAAGATCTGTGACATCAATCAATTTAAATCATTATACAAGAATTGAAAATGACTTCTGTGTTTCCAATCAAATGTGAACTTTTTAGTTATTTTTCTAATTGTGCCATTAGAAGCACATGAGATAATTTATTATGACTCTTGTCCACACTCAGAATGTGACTCCAGTCACAGCATACCCTCCTGATTCAAACTCTGTGTTTGTTCTATTGTATATTTGAAGTCTCTGTATGGATAACACACAGGGAACTTAGAATAGATGCCAGTAAATGAATTCTACCATTTGCTTTGAATCAGTCTGCTGTCCACTCCATAGTCAAGAAACCTCTAGTTAAGTTTTTCTCCTTAACCTGTGTCAAATCATCCATGAAGCTCATCATATATTTTCTAAATATGTTTTAAATTGCTTTTCTTGTTCCACCATTTCAGTTGCTATATTCATTCAGATTAAATATTTTGTGTTCCATCCAAGTCATGTGCTACTCCTCTTATAAGATTTCATACAACAGTGATAACCAATATCAATCTGTTAATCTGATTGAATACCTCATGGACTTTCTAAAGTACAAATGAAATCATAGCATTCCTCTGATTAATGTTTTTCCATTTTCTCTAGATATAGTTCTATCTGAAATCTTGCATTGAATTTTCCAAAAACCAGGGATGGTGTGGTGGCTCAGAAGTTGTGACGCTTGCCGGGCATGCATGAGTAGAGGGGTTCGAATTGCAAGACCACATATGCAAAAAAGTGTCAGAGCAAAGACAGCCACGTGAAAAACTAAATAAAACTGATTCTCTCTTTGATTCTCACTCACTGTCCTTCTCTCTTTAAAAAAAACAAAAGAAAAGAATTTTTCAAATACCTAAGTCTGGTTGGTGCCTACAGCTTTTCTGATGTGTTACATTTGAATATATCAGTGCACTCTATGTAATCCTCCTTCCATCAATTCACAAGAGCTCATTAGCACAACTAATAAACCGAAGTCCTACAAATTCCATGTCTACAAATCTGCTTATCATTTTTCATAGCTGAGTGTGACATTTATTGTATTAACTTACTCATTTATAAAGAGTCCAACTATACTTTGATCTTAACTGTTTCCTCTATTTTTAACTTTTTGTGTGTCACAGAAAAATGTTTTTCGTGCTATGCCCTAATTCCACGTTTCCCAATGGCTCTATGATTTACGTTGTATAATTTTTCATACTGCTATCATTTTTAGGAATGTGGAGATTGCAATATAGGTGTACTAAAAACATTATACATTTTTTTCTTGTTATATATGAGACCTATGATTAACAAAGATCAAGAAACTTTTCAACCCTATATAATATTATAGAGCAGGGATAAAAATACAAAAAGAATAAGATCACAGTATATTTTCTATGAAATCATTGTTAATCCATGTATTTTCACTACTTTTTCTTTGTACTTTAGCATGGGAAAAGATTTTTTTAATAGAATGAATGGACAAATGAACAAAAGCAGTTAAATATGCATAATAAAAACAGTAAGAATAAAAACTAATGGAGGAATATTTAAACATATTCTAAGTTAATTCTTCTATGATAAGTTATTTGGCAAAATATTCAGATGCAAATTGAGAATTTTAATCATTTTGTATCATTAAGTGAGAAAAATTCACAGAATATTGTGTAAGGTAGGATGCTATTGATGACTTTTATGTGAGTGACAGGAATATACATATATGAAAAGATAAAAACCTTTCACCAAATTTTTCCCCACAAGCATGTTTTTTTTAAAGGGTGGGAAACATAAAGAAACATTGATTCTTATTTACTTAACTACAATCTACTTCTTTTAAGCTCCCAGTATAATAAACACTTTTAAACTAGATGCTTGTTTGAAATAGTTTTGATTACTTGCTGTAAGTATTTCATTCATTAAAAAAAAATTTACCTCAAAGGGAATGATTATCAAGTTCAACCTAATACATTTCTCAAACAATGAATTTTATATGAGTTATATTTTGTATGGTGATGATATTCACGCTAAATTTTAAATATTATGTGTTTCTTATGGTTTAATCCCAACACTTATATTCAATTTTCAAAAGAAAATATTGTTTTACAAATATTCAAGAGGCCTTGAAATGAAATTAATGAAAGACAGAAGGAACAGTGAAAGAGAGAAAGAGTGAATCGATTTCATTTACTTTTTTGTGTGGCTTTCAGTGCTCTGACACTTCTTTGTGTAGGTGCTGCTCGGGTTCAAACCTGCTTCCTGGCGCATGCCAGGAAAGCGCTATGACTGCCAAGCCACCGCTCCAGCCTTCTAAATGCACTTTTTAATAACTTTTCTATAATAAAATCTTATTTTCTTAGAAAGCTATAATCAGTATTTGTTTATAAAAATTTCATATGTAAACATCCTCAAGAAATTAATATATGGTCACTATATTTAATTAATTTTTATAAAACTGCTAGAGACTCTCAAATTTAATATGTACTACTACAGAAATAAATGATGTAAACAAGATGAAATATAACTTTGATACTTATAAAGGGAAATTTTTCTGCACAGTCCTTGTCTGGTTGGTAATTATGGTGGTGAATTTTATCAAATCAACTGGATAGCTGATAAAGCATTGTACCTGGGTGTTTGTGACAGGGGTATTTCCAGAGTGTATTATCTTGTGAAAGGTGGATAGAGTTGGAAGATCCATCCTCAATGGATGTGAGCACATGCAGTTGGTGATCTCTTAGAAAGCAAACTCGCAGAGGACAGAATTCTTCCTCTCCCTTTTGTGGTAGGACACCTTTTGTTCTTAAATTGGATGTCAGAACTCTTCCTTCTGACATGGCAGAGACTCATGGCTGAAGAGTGTCACAGAGCAAACCCGCTCACCTCAGGACAGCCAGGAAGTGGGGCATTACCAGGATAGGCAGGGACATTATATAGTGGCCAAGGTCATTCCCCCAAGGACCCACTCTGTTCAACCAGTTTCTATCGATCCCACAGTGGCTTCGACCTCCCAGTAGTCCAATCAGCCCCAAATGATTAATGCACTGATGAGGTATGAGTCCTCACGATCCAAAGAGTTCCCAGAAGTCCCACTTCTGATCACCTCTGCATTGGAGAGCAAGCTTCAACATATGAGCCTTTGAGGAACAATTCTGATCCAATCCATAACACCTTCAAATGTAGTTTTCAAATTTATTTCAGAAAACTTTAATATTAATTTTTAAAGTATAAGAATGGGAAAAGATTTTGTATCTCAAAGGTCAACTTCATATATGCCAAAACATAGGTTGACAGGTAGGTGCAAAATACATAATTGAATTTATAAGATGATTTCTCACATACTTAATGATGTTCCTTTGATTTTTTTAAATACTATTAACAACTTCCTTTGAGAGAACAGAAAATGTTATGATTAACTTTTTGGAATATTTCATATATGTTAGTAATAAATTAAATTGTATGCTGTCATTTCCTAGCAATGCTGATAACTAAGTAAGCATCAGTTCTTTCCCATTTTATCTCAATTATATGTGGTCTATTTTTAGGGGAAGTTTCCTGTCCTGGATAACCTACCATCAATAGAGAATGAACTATTTTATTATAGTCTTTATTAAATTTTGTTGTCAAGGGGGCTCAGTGATTACGGCACTTGCATGAGGATGCGAGTTCAAACCCCAGTACCAGGTACACAATAAAGTCACATGAAAAACTAAGTAAAATTGATTCTCTCTTTCTCTCTCTCTCACTATCCCTCTCTCTTTAAAAAGAATGTTTTCAAAATAATGCTGTTTCTTGAGGTGACTCTTTTCCATAATTTTCCTCAATATAAATGAAATATACATAAATCAATTTGGTAAAAATCAATCAAGTCCAGGAGCCACCGATGAATAAAGTTCAGTGCTTGTCTTATGATAATGACAGCTGTGAAGCAACCTGATTGTATTTATTATGAACTTGGTACTGTGCTGCAAACTAAACTTGTATTGTTATAGTCAATCTTATGACAATCTTATTAAGTTAGATTATTTTCTTGGTTTCAGTTCAGTTTTATTATAAACCACTTAAAATTTAGTGGTAAGTGAAGTTAGGTTTAATTTCCATTGAACTGCAGGTTGCTTGGGAGTGGATATTGGGAGCTCATATATGCTCAACACATCGTCAAAGCAGCAGCTTGATTAGCTGCTAGTCAGTTCCAAGGTATCTCAGGCTGGGGCTGGCTGGAGGGTCAGCCCTCAGCTGGGACTGAAATCAAGGTGCTCATTTTTCCTTCCTGTGGGCCTTTCTGGTTTTCTCTCCAGGGCTGGTGCTGGCTTCTGTACAGTGTTCATATGGAATCTATAAGAACCAGAGTCCCCAAACAACCAAGCAGAAACCTTTATGATCTAGCCTAGAAATGACACATCAGCATGTCTTCCATTCTGTTTATTTGTGGCCATCATGAACACTCACTCAGGATCAACAGTAGAGGACACTGAACTCATTGCTCCATGAGATCAAGAAATAATATAACAAGAGCTTGTAGGAATGGAGACACAGTTTTGTTTGTGTTTAGAAAATACAGTTCTCATTAACAATTGTGAGAACAGAGATTCAGGGAGGCAAAATATCTACCCAAGATCAGGAAGTTGAATAAGTAGCAGATCTACATGCATTTTGTACTAGACGCAAATAACTTCACTAAAACTTTTAGTTTTCTTATTAACTTTGAAAGCAACCATGATGGTATTGTATTCACACCATTTTCGTGGACTCAAATGCAAATGATTCTCATAGATTGCTGCAGTAATAGGTATATTTAGTTACAAAACCACTCTACTTCCTATTTTCATTCACCTTCCTAATGTATGTTTACAGGAGTACAATTATGCAATATTGTACGATTGCAATCACAGGTGCTCCTCTCATAAACAAGCTGGAGAACAAATGTAACCAAAGTTGGTGAGCGTAAAATGAGTTGGTGGAAGCTCCAATGTGGTCATTTATTTGAGAACAGTAGGTGGACCACTGGCATATGCAGGGGCACTGAGTGAAGAGTCATTTCTTTAGGTCAGGTCAAATGAAAGTGAGTCAGTTAAGACAGCATGTCCTTTATGAAAACTTAAGAAGTCATTCATTCGAATGATGAGACATACGATTTAAATCATAGATAACAAAAATAATATTCTGCATGTAGGATTATTTTACTAGTTTTACGGTCCTTCTCAACTCTGAGAAAATACTCCATAATTACTGTTCCAAGATTATTCCTTTAGTGAAGGGTCAACCTTTCCTTTGATGGATAGCTGGTGTCCTAGATCTTCTATGAGTTGACTTAAAATAGTATCATTCTTATCTGTGAATAAAACAGAGATTATGACCCAACTGTCATGCACTAAAAGGGATCATCTGTCTTTCCTTTTTAGAGTCAAGGGATTTTGGCAGGAACATAATATCCCCTTCAAGATCAGTTTGTTCCCTTGCCTTTTTTTATAGACTCCCTTTATCCGATTCTGCCTCTTCTTCGCAGGCTTTGGACCTCCAAACTGATGAGATCCTAATTCTCTTGGCATGCTGACAACATGTCCCACTCAGAATAACTATTAAACCTTTGCTTTTGCTTCTCCTCTGCAATTCAGTTTCCCTTCCATGTTTCATGTCTCTTTGTGATTTTCACCTATTTTGCCTCAAGCTACCTCCTGACAATATGCTACCACCTTTCCCTACGAATTTGTTTCCTTTCTGCCCAAGTAATTTATTTGTCTCCTTCCTTATTTCCCTGATATACCCCAACAGATGACCCCAGACACTGAGTTTTCATGTAAATTTCCTTTTATTGTTTCCCATCTTTATCATGTGCAGAAGGATCAGAAATTTTATTCTACCATATCTATTCAAATAGTACATATTTTAAGACAGAAAATATGCACACATAAATATTCATGCTCTAATAACAATAAAGCGATCTCTAAATATTAAGGGCATTACCTTTTCATTCTTAGTTGAAAAAACTGAACTCTTAGAATTTTTACTAGGGCAAACTAAATCAACTATTAATTTTTTTTTCAATATCAAAATTTTTTTGTACTGATAATAGCAATTAAAATTGCAAATTGGACAGGTTTTTCAATAATCCTTTAGTAGATACAGCAGAAATTGTATTCATTGACTTGGAGTATCCTTGGGAAATAATTTAAGGCTCCAGCCCACTAAAAGGGATTCTCTCGTAATTTATAATTTAAAAATACTTTGCAGAGAGAAATTATAATAAAATCATAAACGCTATTGAAGACAATTAAGTCTTCATCTTTTATCCAATCAGTGAATTAAACTTTTGAGAACTAAGAGAACTTTTTTCAGAGCTGAATTAAGCTAATGTTTGTATATACTCTATTTACAAAAAATGGCTTTTTAATTATAGTTTCAGACATTCGAAACTTTAGCTTTCTGTTATTTTTGGAGTAGTTTTATATTTTTAATCGTTCAGTTCACTTGAATGGAAGTAGCCTCATTTTTCTTGGCTTGGGAATTTTCATGGATTGGATTAGCCGGAAGTGGAGTTAGACATGGAGATGAGATTAGCGTGAGCAGGAAGCTTAGTGAAGAGCGTTCCTGCATTCAGTACCATCAGAAGAAATAGGAAAGGGACACTCAGCACTGGACAGAGGAAGATACTGTCACAGTCTCAAAGAAGACCTCAGGGGAAACCTCAAAAACTAGGATGGGCATTCAGCATGAGCCCAAATTGGAAAGAAGAGACTAGACATTTACACTACGTCAAGCAACCATCCGATGAGCCAGACCCGCTAAAGAGAAGTGACCTTCGGAGAAGCAGTTGTCAACACCAGCAATTTCACTGAAATCTTAAAAAGAGAATCTGAGTGGAATATTCCTTCAGAAACTTTGGAAGGAATTTCTCAAATCCAGAAAAAATGAAAACTATTTTTAGAAAAAAATATGTGAGCTCTTCTTCAATTACAGAATCATTCACCTGAAGTCTTGCAGGCCTTACATCTTTGGTATCTTTTCAAGACTGTTCCAGTGTTTTCTCCTCTTCTCTCTTCTCCTGCCCTGCAGTATCCTCTCCTCTCCTACCCACTGTCTTTATCTCTTCATTCTTCTCTTTTCTTCCTTCTCCTTTTTTTTTCGGTTTCTCTTTGTCCTTTTCTTCTTTCCAGTGATTATTTATATTCTGTTCCTAATATTTTAGTAAGCAAATTTAAACACATAACAGGCAGCACAAACTTTTCACTGCACATCGACCAACAATTTTAATTTATTTTAAATATTTTGTAGTCATATCAACTAAATTTTTTCTTTTGGGAGCCCAATGCAGTATGCTTGAAACTGCATAGCAGTGATAGCATCAACTAATTTTCTTCTAAGAAACATTTCCCTTGTCTCTAAATTCTTTTTGTTTCTCTATTTTAGTTCAAGTCTATCCCAAGTCCCTGATAATCATGTATCTGTTCTGCAGCTGCATCTTGCAATTCATTTATTTTTCCCTTTTCCAGAATGTCATAAACAAATTCACATAGTATGGGACCATTGAATATCATAGATTTAATTTAGAATAACATTTTAAGATTGTCCAGTTTTTTAACTTTTTTTCAATAATTATCTTTCTTTTTGATAAAATGTTCCTTTCAAATGAAATCCATTTGGCAAAGAAGCCACAGAAACACAATCTGCAGCCTCTGAATTTTGCCTGGCATTAATGATTAGTATACAGAACCAGGAGCAATAATGATTAGTATACAGAACCAGTAGTAGATAGCTCAGAGACATGAGATACATAAATTGTTCAATGCAACTGAATATTTCAACTACACACACATAAAATCTTATTGCAAGCATAGCCCAGTTTTGTGTATGTGAGCAAATTGCATATATGCTTATCCTGCAGGAAACCTGTGAAAAATTCAAGAATTTGCAGTATATTTTATCTAAAATGTCTACTTGGCAAACTCAGATTCATCAATCAAGAGAGAATTTCCTCGTATTTCTTGTCTTCCACTTAGTCTTATCCTTCTCATCTCTACACAATGATATTCAATACTTCTGCTTTGCCCCAAAATTCCTAGTATTTTTTAAATTGGTATTTCACATCTTTTACATTAAGCTATGAGATTCAAAGAGGCAGAGAATCATCTCTTTTGCGGAAGTGATGCCAGAACCTGTCATGATGCTTAGAATATCATAATCCAATTTGTCGAGTGAGTGAACTAATGACAGAATGAATAAAGTGATAGTTCAACATATATATTGCTTACTCTGAATAGCTTATTCCACACTTATGCTTAAAGAGGCATATTCCTGGCTATGGTATTTCCATTTGTACTTTTTTCCAACACACATGTTAGTTTGTAGCCCCATCCTCAGAGACACCACTTCCTTGGCTTTGCCTCTCTTCTGTCTGCCGTGACTTTTGTACTCCGTTGCCACCTGTCACTTTGGTGACCTGAACCCTGTGATTGCACAATACTGGACTGTTCATTTAAAATGAGAATTGCCTGTGGTTGCTCCCACTGCACCATTTCCTCTGGTGGAATTATTAACTAACATGGCGATTGTTTTGAACACATATGATCATAATGCTGAGAGAATTTCAGCATCTCCTTTTCTTTGTTGATTTCGGAGGGTGATCATCTGCTTTATTGTTCCTCAGCTCTGGCTATCATGTTATTTGAAGAGCTTTGTAGCATAAGGGTGGGAGGATGAAGCTGAATTTCTTTTAGTGCATTTCCCACAAATATCATCACCATATGCAGACTCTGTATTAGATAAGGCAAGTTAGTCATGTGGTGAATTATAATAAGCAAACTGATAGACATGCTGACACCCAGAGAACATTGAAAATAAAATAGTGAGCTAGAAATAAAGAGCTAACTGATATTTGGAGCCTGTTTTTAAAACACTGAAGAAATAACCACCAAATATATTGAGATTAAGTAAATTACATTACTTAAAGTAAAATCTAGAATATTGTTTTGTTGAAATATGAGGTTTTATACCCTTAAAAGCTCGGAACCGCTTTATATAGTTTTTTATATTTTACCACTCAGAATTTGCCATTTTTTTATCTTGAGACACACTTATTTTTAGTCTGCAATCAACCTACATTACAAAAATGGCAATATAAAGATAAGCATTTAATATACAATCTCAAAAAATACATTTTCATATTTGAAAGTAGATAGGATAAATTAAATTTCTATAAGCAAATCAAACTTTAAAAAATCCAAATCAATCAATTTTAGGTGATACACAGTGATAGACACCAAAGAATCAAAGAACATGAATAATGTTTGCTTTTAATGCTTTCAAAATACTTCCACTAAACACAAATAAATCCAGTAATTTTTAATGTAACATTCAGCTTTGTTATAACAAAGGTGCTACAGGAAATTTGAAAAAAAAAGAGATGATGTTACTTCAGGATGAAGAAATCAAGTTGTAGTTTAAACAATAAGGCATTTGAGGGTGAATAGTCAAAGAATGGCAAAAAAAATTTAGCAATAACAAAAAATTGAAGGCTTCCTATTAGTGTTGGAAACTGAATGTACTGTGCAACGAATGATGAATTTCCCAGTGACTGGAGCATTTGATAAAGGAAATGTTTGAGATGATGCTCAAAAAGTTAGTAATAAGCAGGCTATTAAGAGTCATCATGAAGAATCCAAACTTTCCCAAGCTTCTGGGGATTATTCTGACCTGTGGAATAAGATCTGATGTTGCAACAGGAGGGTGAGTTTGTAAGCATATGCAGCATGGCTTTGGCTGGAAGAAGGCAAGGATGAAGACCTGAAGGCCAGGGGGCCACTTAGAGAACATGTTCCAGAAGGCCGTGACAAGCGGATAAAAGTCTTAAAGCACAGTGGCAGAGGAATGGAAGAGCAAGACAGAGACTTGATGAGCCTTTTGGTCAATGCACATGTGATTGGAAGAGTTCCCCTGAGAATGTTGGCTCTTCACTGATTAATTTATCTAATACCCACCCATGGTCTCATATCCCAAGACCATGGTTAAGTTGTGTTTCTTAGTTGAAGACCTCAGTTGTGCTCTAAAATTGATAGCAAAATCTATAAAGTAGAATTGATATCATAAGGAAAACAGCAGCATTGAACTTGTTCAATTTTCCAAATTATGTAATACTCAAAATCACAGAAGTCTATTTTGCTCCCACAATTCTCATTTTGACACTGAGGACTCTCCATCCACGGTGTTTGTTTACTATATAACATTAATATTTAACTTACTGTAATAAGCTGCAAGATCTCAGTTATATGAACTGAATACTACCTAAACTACCTAAGCAATCAGACAACAAAATATCAAAGACAAGAACTAAGGAAAAAGCTGGTCATTTCCACCAACCTTAATGGAGGTTTTGGATCATATTCTCTATGGATGCAACGTTGTGGTTTTTGAAGAAAGCCATAGGAAAAATTGTAGATATGATAAAAGTACTTCAAAAAGGTCATGATTTTTACACATAACATATATAAAATTACTGAACAGCAGTCACAGGCTGCTACAGCCAGGAGGAATGTTTAATATTGTGTGATGTCACATATGCAGTAACAAGATCAGTGATTTCTGTGTGGTTAGGCGTTTTATTTCCAGACTACATTCAGTCTCAGTTAAACTTTGTCTCACCAAAAGATGAAGTTTACTTCAAACTCAATAAACAGTGTTGCTTCAGTACAGAGAATAAAATCCCCCCAAAGGACTTGGAGGCATAAAGCTATCACAGTGGGTAGTTTGAACATACTAAGGAAAGCTCACTGCCTTATGTCCTAGGATTGATTGTCCATGTTTCCTTATTATCCATTAGAATAGAGCTGGAGCAAGATAAATGCAGAGAAATTAGCTCTGCAAATTCAGTGATTGAAATTTATGTGTGAGTGAGGATTGCAGAATAGACTCACAAGGAAACATTTAAAGAGAGAGAGAGAGAGAGAGAAGGACAGTGAGAAAGAGAAAGAGAAAATCAACTTTATTTAGTTTTTCATCTAATTTTCATTACTCTGACAAGTTGTGTGTGTGGTGCTGGGGTTTGAATCTGGGTCCTCATGCATGCCAGGCAAGCACTGTCACCACTGAGCCACAGCTCCAGCCCCAACAAGGAAACATTTTTAAAAGAAATATGTATGATGAAAATTTTTATCTACGTATGCTATATTCAGACACATATGTGTGTATGTATGTGTGTATGTGCATATATCAAGAAAAGACAACATCATTAGATAACCGTATAACTTTGCAGCTCCTCTCAGAGATGCACACATTCACACATGCATGTTTACATACATCTGCACATGCAAGTATATATGCATTTCTCTGCTTTTCTTTGCTTTCTCTTTAGTTTTTTGCTTTTATGAAATTTCTAGTTTTATATAAATGAGAATATATTATTTGGTAAAAAGGTTTTTTCTTCTGACTTAGTAGACTTTGTACATTTTTAAAATTAATTTGAGTAAAGGAGAAGCAGAAGGTAAGTGAGGGTTAAAGAAATGAGGGAAGGTTGACACTATAACCGTCCAGAAAAGAAGCAGCTACTAAAACACTACTTCGTAAAATTTTGAATGGGTTTGGCATTTTCCAGTTGTAATAAAATATTTTGATACTATATATATAATATTTTCTTCCTTTGAATTACTTTGACTTCACCTAAAATACTCCATGGTTTAACCTATGTATACATATCTATATTATATATACACCAATGGAAGCCACTTTTGTGTATCATGGATACCCAGAGATCTGAAAAGACTTTTTCCCCATGAGGAAGCTTTGAGTATGTTCTCCCAGGGTATAGTTCTAAATCCACAACAGGCTTCTATCCTTTCTCCTCCCCATAGATGTTACCTTGTGTTATATAATTGGTTGCCGCGGTACCATCCATTTTGAAACCTTCACCTATTTAATGCCAACTGCAAATGCTACACAATGAAAAAAGACTATATCCTTGGAATTCTCCCAAGTCTTCTGTGAATGTTATGATTGGGCAGCACATATCTCTGCAGTTTCACGAGAGCCATCTTCAATGGTTTAGGCTCTTTCTTAAAGGACTGCAGTTGTCAATGGGAAAGGACAATGAGTAGATTCAACTGAGTAAGTACTGAAATGTTCTCTATAATAGCATGCTAATAATAATTATGTGGCCTATAAAACTGATTTAATTTCCAAAACATACTGTGCATAGTATGCACATTTTCTAGGTAATTTTTACACTAGAATAAAGCATTAGCTTCCTAAAGCACTGCTTGCATTTTATCTATTTCTGTTTTGGTAAAGGTATGCTGGCTCTTTAAACATTTCAAAATTCTGAGAGAATAGATTAAATATCTGTTCTATGAATTTTGTGTGCAATATCTGGGTGTGATCAATTCTATCACAATGAAGGAAGATCTGCAGCTAAGAACTAATATTGTCCATTTTATATTATCTGGATGTTTGAACTATAGAGTATTTGTTGTAATAATTAGGCTTTCATAACTTATGTAGAATGACCATTATGTGAGATTATTATATGAAGGGCATGTAGTAGAAACTATGCACAATATTAATAACAGGGGGAAGGGTGGGGTTTAATAGTACATCAAACTAAGAATTATTTTGGAAGTGATATTGACATATTTTGTAGTTTCCTTTTTCATTTTAGCAGTTTATATTGGAAGTTTGAGGCTATATTATGTTGATTCTCAGGGGGCAGAAGTATACCAGGAAAGCCTTTGGAGTACTCTCCAAGCAACTTTGACTCTGTTGGGTTCTTTAGTCAGTTTTTATTGCAATGTGTGCTAAAAGCAAGTCTGTGGTTTAAAAAATAAAGAATTATTTCTAATAATTTCAAGGAAAGTTGAGAGTTCAAAAGGTGTTTGAAAATGTCATGGAAAATGTCTAAATGAAGGGAACTTGGCAATCCAGAAATATAAAATTAGAAAAGAATGCATTATGTTGATAATAATGTTTAGGTAGCTCTCTTTCCCAAAAGGCTCTTAACAAATATGTTTCTTGAGAACCTATTAGAAGCAATTCTGGATTCCTTAACTAGAACCCAACATAAAAGGTTACTTTTATATTTTGATCTTAGAAAAACCTAGATTTGAAATATTATACATAACATTTATAAAAACATAGGTTTGAAAGATTGTACATAACATTTATTAATGTCTGAAATGAAAGCAACAGGTCACTTCCTAATTCACTGTTTTGTAGTTTAAGTGGTACAGTCCTAAATATTTTCTGCATTGAATTTCTTATATTTTCAATCAGTCTAGGCCTTATGCTTATTTCAGAATGAAAACATGTTAAATTAATGCTTTTAGCTTTAAAAACTCAATCCTAGAGATTATAATTTTGCTATGGACACATATAATTATTTCCAGTAGCCCACACTTTAATGATGTACATAGTTATTTTCTGAAAAGTGAAAAATATTAGTATTTGTATTTGGAAATCAATCTAAACATAATTTAATAATCCTCTCAATGAATATTGTCTCAGGAAAAAGATCATATTACCGTGGATAATAGCAATTTGTTTATTAACCAGAGGAAATTTTATGCATATCAAGTGAAATTCTAAAAGAAATTTCAAGAGGAAAAAAGATATACATTTTTGCTGTCAAAAGCAATAAAATTCCCTCCAAATCTGATTTCTGTGAAACAAAACAAAACAAAAACAAAATTAAAAGTGAAAGGTAAATGAACAGTTTTACTTGTTAAAATGTTTATTTTGCTAAGTACATAAAAGTGACTACATGTTCACCATTTATTAATATACTCAACTAAACACACTGGGCGGCCTTGAACATTTTTATGTTATTTCTCGGTGATTATCCATTAATATACGACTTCCTCTGGTTCTATTTACATTTTCTTTGTCTGCTTGCTCATTTGTACTGGTTTCCATTTGTCCAGGAAATGCGAGTGGCTGATGAAACCATAAAATATTGTTCACCAAATGAAACTAATGAATAAAAGAGCTCGTTGCAAATGTGATCAGGGTTATTGTTTTCTACAAGATTCATAGATGTAAATACTTGAACAGGAAATTGAAACTCTTGGTGCTAAGTGAAGCATGTTGCTGGAGGTTTCCCTTTGTAATGATATGCGGAAGCTTCTCTATATCAATCAAGATACCATCCTTGTTGAAGCCCATTAGATATCGCATCTCATGGAAAACATTATTTTTTCCCCCACTGGTAATAATCTTTGTTCCTTAAGAATAAATCTAAAATGGATTTTTATGATGAAAGCACTGGCCTTCTTGATAACAGTATTTGATTTAAGGTGTGTGTGAAAGTATCATTAAGAATTCTGAAATTTTAGGAAAGCAGGTGAGATGCCACTGAGGGTTAGGAAACTGGTAAGAGTTTTTGGAAGTATGAAGATTGCACCTGCGGAAATTTAGCATGTCCGTGAACAAGAGCATCAGTGGCCCACCGTTGGAAGTTACCTCACCTTGAACAATATTCATGCTTGTGGTAGGAAATGCAATGCATAGTTAATGTGGATGATTTGATAGTTAATTGAACAACGTATGTAAAACGGTTTTGAGTAGCATTTTACTCTCCAATGTTGAGATATTTGGCCTAATCAATATGATGAGAGTAAAATTGGTTCCTGAGTTTCTAACTGCAAATTTAATTCATTGTCTGATCAGTGGGTAAAGAAAAAGTCTGATAATCTAATTCAAAGATGAAGTCAACTAAATGGATATAATCGAAAGATGTATTTTTGCTACTTCATATTCCGAGTTTGTGAAAGAAGGTAGCAGGGAAGGGTGCTGCGAAGGACCCCTGTGAGCACACACACTGGTTTTGCCCCATCTGTTCCTAATCTTCTCAAGGTCCTGCTCACTTTCTGCTTGTGGAATGTCATTGCCACTGGATGCACACAGAGGAACTTTCACATTGACAGCATTTCTTCCTCTTATTGCAGGAGAACACTAGCTTCTAACTTTTTGTTCTAACTTATTTTTCTCAGCCTCTAATGCCATTCACTTCAAAGAAGTATATTTTACATCAAAACGCCTTAGTGTCTTAGGATTTCTATTTTAGATTCATCAGTGGTTTTTTTTGCTCAAACTGTGTGACAATAAAAGCTAGTCTGACCCGTATAAGAGGAGGAATTGAACAGCATCTTACAGTCTCTGATGATTAAATTAAAGCCTTTGATTAAGAACAAACATGCTAGTTGGTTGAAAAGCACCAACAAACTTGCATTTATGCATTGTAAATTAACATTTGTCTCAAATCCTGTTGATCTTCCAACCTTGTTTGTGCTAAATATGTGTCTATCTTCAAGTTAATGCATAATTTTATACTCTATGGACTTAAATTAAATTCCAAATAACTTCAAAAGCAAAATTTAATGGTGACAATGAAAAGAAGACAAAGATTTATTTTTAAAGTTGATATCTACATAGCATTTTAAACCCATTTAAAATTGTTAGCTTATCCCTCACTTGACCTCTCAAAATTAAAAACTTGAAATGCTGTAAGTTACATTTTTGATAGAAATATTATGCACTTTTAAATTCTCCAATCCAGAATATTTTAAAATAAAAATATGATCTGTAATTTATCACACATTATTCCTATAGTTATAGTTTATTATTACGTAATACAAAATAGATTAAAAATTTTTTTTAAATAAAGAGAGAGGGACAGTGAGAGAGAGAAAGAGAGAAACAACTTTAGTTTTTCTCATGGCCCTCGTTGCTCTCACACTTAGTTGTGTACGTGGTGCTGGGGTTTGAACCCAAGTCCTCGTCCTTCCTAGGCAAGTGCCGAAACCGTTGAGCCACCGCTCCAGCCCAGATTAAAATATTTTTAATTGTGATCTTTTTGTAATTTCAGAAACCTGAAATTGTAGGTGAACTAAAAAATATTTACAGATCTTGCTCATAGAGGCAAGTGGTGTGGGTTTTTTCCATTATTAAACATTTTTTATGACTCTATAGTACTGGAATATTAGAAAATAAATACAAATATCAATTGCATTTTTTACTTTAAAAAAGATATGCTGAAATCTTTATCCTAAGTACCTCAGAATGTGCTTGCATTTGAAAATGAAATCATTGCGGATATAATTGTGAAATATAAATCTGGAATAGAGTTCATGCCTAATCCACCACAATAGATGTCTTCAGAAGAATACACACACACACACACACACACACACACACACACATGGAAGGCATCATGTTAATATGGACAAATGTATGTATGAGCTAAGGAACAACAACCATTGTCAGAAAGTCACCAGAAACTAAGAAGGAGTTTCCCCTAAATGCCTTGAAGTCAGCATAGTATTGCAGATACATTCGTTTCAGACATCTATTGCCCATACTAATGCAACAATAAATTTCAGTAGTTTTAAACCATTCAAATCATGCGGCATTTCATTACAGCAGCCCTAGTAATCTGGAAATGGCTATAAAATATTAGTTGAACCTTTTACTTAATACTCTGTATTCTCATGGTCCTTATCATAGTTTATGTTAATGTTTTCTATTCTCCCCTCAAAAGAATATGAACTCCATCAAAGTAAAATTTGCCTTTATGAATTTGTGCATAAAAATTCAAATATTTGTTCAGTGACTATTTGAATAGTTGCACGGTATTTCAAACATCATCAGTGGATGATACACATAATTTCAGTTTCCAAAACCATTAATAACTACCAAGCAGAAATTTGGGAAAAAACGAAGAGACAATGGAAATATATTTCTCATACCAAGACAGCAACAGAACCATTGGTAGTTACTTAAATGTACCAACGTTCCTACTTTGTAGTGACAAAAGCAAGAGGACGACACTGGAAGATTAAGGTAAGTCAAATAAATACACCATTTCAGTTATGGATATTGGATAATCTACCAAAGAGCATTAAACAAAATGAACTTCTAAAAGAAACATACACATTATGACTGTAACTGTGGGTGTCTCTAGAAAGCACTACAGAGATTTAAATGCTTAGTCAAACATGTAATCTACCAGTTCATCTGTTTTCCTTCCCAGTTTATATAAATAGAGAAATTACCTAAGTTAGGAAATTAGAAAGACCAATTTCTAACGATATTGGATAACTAAAGCAAGCTAAAAGACTAGGCCTGAATGCTGTTTTAATTTCAGAAACATTGCAATCACTTGCATTTGTTACACGGTCTTCCTTAAATGTATTGGGAGTTTCTGAAATTGTTTTGATAAGAAAATAAATAAACAGCTAATACAGTATAAAATTTTGATAAAAATTAAGCATTAAAAAACAGTAAAATAGTGAAGTACCAATAAAAATGAAAAAAATGAATGCCCCCTTTCAGTAAGAAAGTTGAAATTAATAAAATGCTGTTCACTCTTACTTCAGTAATAGGAAAATACAGTATAAACAACATCAAAAGCAACAAATGATTTATTCTGAACTGTTGGAAAGTGTTTGACACAATGACATCTAATAGTGCTAAAAGTTAGAAACATAAAAGTACTTTTAAGTAACACAAGACTAACAGAAAAAATAAAATTTTTTTATTAAAATAGAGCAAGTATAAAAGGAGAAAAATATTTAAAGAACAAATAAATGCAATGGAAAATTAGAAAAATACATACTAATCTATGCCACTATTTCTTTAAATGTGGTCTAAACGTGCAAATTAATGAATAGGTGCTGTAAAATTCAAGTAAAAAGCAAAAGGCAAAATAATATTTTCTATCAATAGGTTACTTTATATGTAAAGACACAAACTGCTTATGAGTAAATGCATAGAAAATGCACCATTCTAATAGTAATCAGAAAAGAAGATCATGTAGGTAAACTAATTTCAGCAATTGTAAACTTTAGAAAAACAAAAATTATCAAGAATAGAGAAACAGTAATGTCATTAAAATTTCTAAAGGAGTTGTCCAAAAAGACATAATAAATTTATCTGAGACACAAAAAAAATCAAGAGAACTGAAAAGAGTAAAAAAAAAAACCACACACACTATTATAATTGGAGACTTCCAAATCCTTATGTTATAAACTGATAGACACATATGAGGCAGAAAATCTGTAAGGAAGCTGTTGAACTGAAAAGTGCCATCCTTCAGCTGTATTTAATTTATATTTACAACAGCAGGACACACATTCTTCTCAAGCTAACATGGAATGTTTACCAATACAGACAATATTCTGGGACACAACACAAACAGCAGAGTTGGAGAACAGGGATTATATAAGGTGTATCCCCAGGCCTCAGTGTAATTAAACTGGAAACCAATGAAAGAAAAGGTAATTGGAAAATCCTAAAATATTTGGGGGTTAAATAATATGAATCAATAAGTTCCAAATTAAATTTTAAGAAATATTCAATTTAAAATAAAAATGGATATATAATTTACCAAACTGTGAAGTAAAGTGAAAGCAGTGCTCAGTGGGAGATTTGTAGCACTGCATGCACACACTAGAAAAGAATAAAGGTGTAAAGTTCATAATTTAAGCTCTGCTTTAGGAAATAGGTAAATAGAACAATGCAAGCAAAAGGCAAATAGAAATAATAAAAATTTTACCCAAATGAATGAAAATTAAAACAGGAAAATAGGTTAACAAAAATAAATATCTTTTTTGTTGTTGCAGTTATCAGTAAAGATGATAAATCTCTGCAGAAATTAATGAAAGGAAGAGAGAAGGCTGGGGAAAGGGAAAATACTAATTACTAACACCAGAAATAAAATAGTGGACATCAACTCTGATTCCACAGAAATGAAGGGGATACATAGAAATGATACGAATAACTCAGGAGTCACAACATTCATGATTTAGATGATTTAGATAAAATGGACCCATATTTTTAAAAGTTGAGACTCACAAAACTTCCACAATGATAAGTGGATATCTAAATAGGCTTAATTTACTAAATAATAAGTTGAATTAATAATCAATTGTCTTCAAAAATGAAAGCACCAGGCCCAGATAGTTTTACTGATGAATTTTACCAAACATTTAAATAAAAAGCATGATATCAGTCAACTATACTCTCTTCAAGAAAACAGAAGCAAAGGTAAAAAAAATTCAAATTCATTCTATGATGCAAGCATTACTCTATTAGAACCAGATAGAGGAAAATATAAACCAACATATTTCATTTATATAGATGCAAAAATGCTAAAAATATAAATACAAACATGGAAAAAACTGCATAGTATAATCAATTTATTCCAGGTACACCAATCTGTTAGAACATTGAAATCTATTAATTAATCCACTACACAAATCAAAAAGAAAGATATTATCATTTCAACTGATTCAGCAAAAACACTTGTCAACTTCCACCATAAGTGCATCATAAAAGCTTTCAGCAATTTGCTAAGCAGAACTGGTATAGTTAGGGCAGCAATGAAGATGAATGTGAACCTACCCACCTACCTGCTGCCAGTCATGTCTGTTATCTCTCCAAAACAGCAACAGTCCCTGGGGAGCAAAGATAGCTGTCATTGGGGATCATAAGAAGCTCTAAGATCATAGAGATCTCTATGACACCGTTCCTCCATTCAGGCCTAGAGACCCTGACTATAAGATCAGCATCATAGTACTGCCCTTGGCTTTGGCAGTATTTGATATTTTAGTGGTTACAGAAATTATTGCCCAAGCTGAGGGATCCAGCAGTTGGCATTGCCAAAGTCCTAAAATTTCAGCATCCTTACTTACATGGAGTGGATGGCAACCCACCATTTTATCCTTTTGAAAGTCTAGGTATATTCCCTGCCTATCTGACCTGGAAAAACTCTAGTCCTGGAGGAAGCACGTGCCTTCCCTTGTATTGATGATATCCTCCTGGGGAGCCTAGACTGAGGTGCCCCTCAGGAAGCCCCCTGCATGCTGTTCGGATCTGCAAGTGGGAAACTGACTATTCCTTGAACATGGAAAAAGCACGAGGGCCAATTATTTATTGCTTAAGAGAAGTCTCTGGGTATAATTTGGAATCCTGCTTGTCTTACTTGAGAGGAGACAACTTATAATCATTTGGTCCTTCTGTCCCACTAACAAGCAGGCCCAGGGATTGATGAGGCAGTTCAGCTACTGGGGCTTTCACATCCCCCACCTGGAGAGCTTGTAAACCTTTCTACCAAATTATCAGACTCTTCCCTTTGATTAGGACCCAGATCAGCAAGGTGCCTTGTTTTCCTAGACATTTGTGACAATGCACTTTTACTATTTAAACTGCAGGTCTCAGTAATCTCGGAAGGATACCACAGATCAGAGGCATCCATTCCCAAAGCTCCCAAAGTTGAATAAAGGGCACATACATTTGATATCCTTAAAACGTGACATTTTATATTATACATCCACTATATCTAATTAAATTTAGAGTATAATAAAAGTGTGAAATACAGGGCACTATCAATGACTAAAGATATTTATTTTTTTGGTATGGAATTGAACCCCAAAGGCAATTTACTACTGAGATAAATCCACAGGACTTTTTAAAATTTTTTTTATTTTGAGACAGGGTCTTACTAAGTTGCATAGAGCTTAACCAAGCTGCTGAGATAGACCTGAATTTCCATTACTCCAGCTTCAGCCTCCTGAGTAGCTGGGATTACAGACATGTGCCACCATACCCATCTTAAAGTTTCAAAATAGATGGAAATTTAATTAACCTTTTCTTTTTTTAATATATTGTCTTTGTATGCTTTCAGGCCTGAATTCTTGTGCTCAAGTGACTCTCCCACCTCAGCCTTCCCAGTAGCTGGTACTACAGGTACCCAGGACAAGACCTACATTCAAAGTTTAATATCTTTTTAAATCTACAGGACGACACCTACATTCAAAGTTTAATATCTTTTTAAATCTATTGACATAAATATATTTAAAATTCATTAAAATTTCCTTTTCATTTCTGAGTTTTATGCCAGGGTTCCACTTACACTAAATGTTTAGTTAGAACAGTCTCTTCATAGTTTTTATTTATTTTTCTCCCAAATGTGTATATATCTTTATAAAATGGAAAGTTTCTTCCGAGGCTTTATAATCCAGGGTTCTGCTTTCAAGCAGGGCGACAAACTGAGCCACCAAAACAGATGGTTGTCTGACTTAGGCCCCCTGATGTTCAGAGATATGATCATGCATGTTCCCCTGATAGTGGAATTTTTTTTTTAATGTTTAAACAACCCTTAATGTCACTAAGTTGTTTCTGACATCTAACTTGATGCCCCCTTCCTCAAACCTAACTTTCACATGCTTTTGTTTTATTCTCAGTGGAACAAGGGAGCAGATGGTAAGTAACTTCCTTTGAAAAACTGTTCATACACTAGAAGACAGTTGCTAACAAGACCCTTTATTTGATCTTAAATTTAATTATTTCAGTTCACATAGTAAAAATGATAGAAGTTATCCCAAGTTCAACTAGTCTTATACTCAACAGTTTATTGCACAAATGTTATTCTTAAAGATAGTCTATTAGTATATATCTTAATATCAGCAAATATATTAACAATATCTGACAAATTATGCCTACCTTTGAGATAAATAAATTAATTTCCACATTAAAATTGTGGAGAAACTCAATAACAAAATAAGTCTGTTCAAATTTTCTTACTCTAGTATTTCCAAAATTTCTCCACTGTTATCTGCCTATTACTGCAATTTACTAATTAATACTCCACTGTTATCTGCCTATTACTGCAATTTACTAATTAATAGTCACTCGTATTCATGAAACACACATAATGATATTCTGGATATTTTTAATTGGTTCAGGATCATCTTACATAATGAAGGGATGCATTTGTTCACATTTGTACTTGCATCCTTATTGACAGAGTTGCTTAAACCCAAACCTTGTCCAGGTCTCGCCCACTTCACCCACTCTCCAATTTCATGATGACTCTGTAGATTCCCCAAACTTCAGATATAAATGACCATATACATTTAATTTAAGCCTTGAAATTACTAGATTTATATGCATACCTGGGTATATTTGGGGTTCTCATAGGAGTCAAATGAACTCTACAGTATTGAATACCTCCCTTTTCTCCCTCCTTCTTTCATTTCTTCCCCCACCAGTGTTTTCATAGCTATAGTCCCTACAGTTTATATATTATTTCAGATTAGGGGGTCTACTAAACAAACCTGACTACCTTTCATCCTATGTTAGGCTTAAAAAATACAAAAGAAATATGAGAAAGCGTTCTAATTGACAAGCAATCAGAGAAATGTAAATTAATACTGCATTGAGATTCCAACTTGCTCCAGACAGAATGGCAAAAATTAAGAATATTAACAATAACATTCCAGAAGCCGATGTTATTGCTACACTAGATACCCATTTAACACATGAGTTCTTCTGGGGGAAACTGCAATAGATGAAACCCATAGCAGCTTATCTATGTGTTAGCATTACCCCTGGTTATCAAAGTTTACACATTGATTGCTACAGTTTTGACAATGTTTCCTCCTCATCTGTATCCTGTATCGCAATATACTTCTAATAAATGTGGAAAAAAAATAATCCAAAGGAAATCTAGAAAAGGAGAAAACTATATATTATTATATATCAAATATGTAATGTATATGTATACATGAAATAACATATATTGCATACATTATGTATATATTTACATATGTTCATATAAACTAAATGTTACAGCTAAAAGATGACAAAGACTAGCTCATGACAACTATATATTGGCTTGAAGGACAATTCAAATATGTGAATAAAGAAATTTCAAAATGAAGAGATCGGAAGAGAAATAGCATCAATGGAAAGTATACATTTATTTTGTTAATATTAAACACATTGCAATAATATTATTTGGGATAAAGAACAATTTTTCATGATAAAAAATGAGAAAATAATTGAAAATTTATATGCACTAAATAACACGGCTTCAAAACACAAAAAGAAAAATTTAACAAACTTAAAGGAAAAATAGACAAATTTAATTTTTGTTTTCTGAAATGCTAAACTCAACAAATGATAGAAAACCATGCAAAAAATTCAATAATCATAATATATGATAAAATGAAGGGGAAAATGAATTTAATTTTTATGTTTATTTTCAAGGGCATAGAAAAAATTCCAAATAGACTTAAGAATAAAATTTAGGAAATACAAATGCTATCTTTAGAAGGAAGAACATAAAAAACAAAATCAAAATTCAATTCAATTTTTTCTTTATCTTTGGGTAAGAGAAGTTTCCTTGTTAAAGCCAAATTTTTTAAAAAACCCTGACCATAACAATTCTAAACCTACACATTTTATATTACAAGAGTCTTGCCTCAGTGGTTTTCTGTCCTAATTTCACTATTATGCATATTTGTTTTTTTTTAAATTTTTTATTTTGAGCAACCTTACAAGATTTTAACAAAAAAATATAAAATGTGTATAAAATATGCATATATTCTGGATATTGCAATTATCCCCAGGTGTGCCCCCCCAATTGCCCTCCCTTACCCCTCCCTTCCCCTTCCCATCATAACTCTAAAAAAAGTATTAGATTGTAAAGCATATTTCTTTTATTGATAAACACATCCTTAATTATATCCTTACTAAACTGATATTTGTACTGAGATATCTGTTACTGGAAGTCTACATTCAGGTAATGTAAAAGTTATATCAGCTGTGTCTGTAATAAACTGATGATGCAGATTAATGTGAAAAAAAGAGCAAAGGAAACATCCTAACAGAAAAAAAAGTGGTTAATAAGTATAACAAGCAATTTTCCAATGATGTGGTTGTAAGTGTATTGCTAAATATATAATCTTTTTAAAATTAAGATAATGTGATACTGTTACCTGTCATGAAGGTAAATATTAAATAATGACAGTATCAAAGAGTAAATTAAGCACCTTATATACCAATTGATGCTATTATTCTGGAGAATAATTTGGCAAATTCTTTTAAACTAAATATTGTATGCTGTGTGGTGCAAAAATATTAAAAAATACAATTAAATTACATTAATCAGCTGCAGGACCATAAATCACATATCAAATTCTAAAATCATTTCAATAATGTATATTTTGCAGGCTAAGCTTCAAAAGCCAAGAAATATAAATAAATTCACCTATATTATTTTAATAACCTATGAGTCAAAAGAGAAACAAAACAACTAAAATATTCTAAACTGAATAATAATAAAAACACACACAAAATTAAAACCTTGAAAGAAGAAGCACTCTAATAAAAGGCAATTTATAGCATTAATCATAAACAGTAGTGACAAACTGAAAATCAGTAATCTAAGGATCTCTTTCAAACAGAAAAGGATACAAAAGCCCAAAGGAAGTAAAGGGAAAATAATTGATACAAAAATAAATAATTATACACAAATAAAACTACCATAATGAGAATCAATAAGCTAAGCAATAACTATTTTAAAATATACAGACTAGAAGTTAAATTCCAAGATATAACAGGAATTTTTAAAAAGTATATCATAATATTCTGCATATAATTAAAAAGCATTATGAATTGCAAATTTTCCCTGACAATTTGAACATTTAAATAAGATGCACCAATTCCACAAACAGCTAAACTTTTTAAATTGGTACAATAAAAATGCCACCTAAATTGATTTCTTTTTGGTAAATAAAATGATTCTCAGTATGATCAACTTTGTACAAAGAAGCAAACACCTAGAAACCTTATTTATATATTCCATCAATAGTGAAAGACAGCTATTTTCTACTAATTTTTTAAACACACCAGAAAGATACCTGTGTGACCATGACAAGTAAATATGCTGTGGACCTTGTGAAAATATAAAATTATTCAGACAATCTCCTTTATTCAATATAGATGCAAATAATCTCAAAAGAAAAATCTGAAGTAATATTCAATGAAGACACCAACAGAAAATGAGGAAAATTGTATGATCATCTCAACTGTTTGGAAGAACGAAATAAAATTCAGTGATAATAACAATTGGAAATATAAAAGAGCAAATCTCCTCAAGAATACAAGGAAGATTGTTTGATCTAATGGATTATATCTAAATGATCTCAGCCATCATCAGAGTTAAAATATAAATATTGAAAGTCCATGTTATGTCTAATATAATGTATTTCTTTCTAACATTATTAATTGCTTTTATTTATGTGACTTCTACAGCAATTGGATTATTTTTATTTTTGTGTTAGAATATTTGAGGATGAAATCTATAAGAATATTTAATTCAAATTCATATCTATAGTCAAATTCAGATTGCTCGATAGAAGTAACTTACACTTTTGCCAGCAAGCATTCCCTTATTTTTGTCAGAACTTGATATTACCAGTTTTTAATTTGCTCTTTTCCAAAATGCTGGAAATATCAAATGTAGTTTGTTTCATATGTTATTTCTATAGTTCTTATTGAGCTTAAAAATAACTTGCAAAAATATATTGTTAGATTTTGTGTGCTTTACCCTGAATTCTCTTTCCATTTTTATTGTCAATTATATCAGTCTACCAAGTGATCACAGAAGATATACTCAAAGGAGATGAATGAGTTAAATGAGGAAGACATGTTTTTTAAAGATGTGGGCAGTGCCAAGGAAAATGAAGTGTTAGAGTGTTCCATTAATCACCAGACCTAAATAAGGAATGAATTAGATCGTGAAAAGAGGACCTGGAGGAGATGTTTACCTTAACTTCTAGTAGAAACTGGTGCATTTAGCACTCAATGGAGTTCTACTCAACTATTAGAAACAATGATATTATGGCATTTGAAGATAAATGGATGGCAATAGAAGAAATTATACTGAGTAGAATTAGTCCCCAGAAATTCAAGGATCAAGTGATTTCCCTCATTTGTGGATGCTGGAGCAAAATCCAGGCTTGGGTGAATAGTCTTGCTCATGTACTATGCTCACCAAAATTGAAGCAAAACATAATCTGGGGGAAGCATAGATAAGGGAGGAAGCGGCAGGACGGAGGAGAGAGGGAAGGGAAGGATGTTAGGGAGGGATCTAGCGGGGGAATCAATAATTCAGCTTACTCATTGCTACCCCAAGAAGCCAAATAATTCTTATACCATCATTTAATTCTGGAAAATTCACAATCATATATATATATATATATATATATATATATAGAGAGAGAGAGAGAGAGAGAGAGATGGGGGAGTAGAGAGACACGACATATATAATATATCATATGGTACATAAAAAGTAAGTATATGGATACATTTACATATGTTATAGTGGGGAAAGGAGTCAAGAGACTGGGGTGTGGGTGATGTGGGGGTGATTGTGCATTAGGATCACATTGTTACTACACAGGCATCTATTATTGTACAACAACTCAACTCCTCAATAAAATTTTTAAAAAATCTGTTCTTGTTACCTCCAGTACTGTGGCTTTTAATTCTAGTATGATGATGATGGTGATGGGTTTATTTTTATTATTATTATTATTATTATTTTGGTGGTGGATGGTGGTGTCTGTCATCATTTTATCCTGTGTTCTTCCATTACATAAATACAATTTGGTCACCTTCAATGTGTCAAGTAGCATGTTAGAACTAACTTCCTTACATTTTATTCTGTTGTTGAGTTTGATTTGTGCTTTTAACTTAAGTTTTCCTACGTATATCTCTTGCCTTTCTTTTTTTAAAGAATGGTGTAATAGATTTAGAAAACATTGACTTCCTTTATTCATAGACCAAATTTTCTCTTACACTTCAGGGGATATCCTTTTCTCTTCCCTTTTACTTAAATAGTATTATTTGTGAGTGACTTCTTTTCTCCTGTATTCATCATATAGCAAGGAGATTTGACCCTCAAGAGATGGATTACCATCACATAGGATGCCTGGGGATCATGGACCCTTCTCCATTTGTGCTATTTGAATAATCTCTTGAAATACTCACAAAAAAGCAGGCTAACATTTGACGAATCTCTACTTTAGGCAGATTTGCTGTTTTTGAGATAAAGGATAATCCTAGCTCCTTTGCCTGTCTCAATGAAAAACATTTGATATATACATGAAAATCGTGCCTACTTTAAATTCTCCTGGTTCACCGAATGCCATTTTGAAAATCACAGTATATCTCTCTTTGTGATGTAACCTTTAATGCCTCCTGGTCTCACACAGTTGTTTATTCATGTGAATTTAATTATTAAAACTTAAAAGTCCTGTGGACAAAATAATTTCAGAGCTCATAATTAGAGTTGATAGGGGTTTTTTTTCTTTTCTTTTTTTTCTGAATCAGATAGCAAGAAGAGTCTAGGGCTGGGGTTTAAGATAACAACAATCCTAATTTCTGTCACATACTTTTATAGACTAAAGTTTTGGGAACTGATGAAGTCCTATGGGCAGCTTTCATGAATGAGACCAGTGTCCCTTCATGAGACCCATGAGACCGGCAGGCGCTTCTTTCACTCTTTGTGCCCTGTGAGTGTGTGAGAGAGGAGGGAAATGCGTAAACCGGGAAGCTGGCGCTGTCCCATCACTGAATTTGCTAAGGCTGGCTCTTGGATTTCCCGGACTCCAGAACTATCAGGAATAAACATTTGCTATCAAAGACACCTTGGCTACGGCCTTTTTGTTTTAGCAGCCCGAGGAGACTAACAAGGGTAGCTCTTAGTTTTTAGTGGCATAGAGTAGAGGTTTTCAATTGCTTATTTTTCAGTCCAATTTTTTAAATATTACATTGAGTAAAAATATCACCTGCATATTAGGAATCAATTTATCATTTTGCCAAAGCAACTATATGGACAATTTATTTTTTCTTTTCAATTATATTTCCTTTATTGAGATGTGGCTAAAGGTACAACGACTTTCAGCCATGTATCATGAAACTTATAATCCTATAAATTGATTTAATATTTAAATATTCAACTCCCATCAGAGGAAAGTCTTGAGCATAGGTGAGATTCTCTGAATGGGTACTTAGACTCTCTCTCCTCCTGCATTCTTCCTCTTGTATTTGACTTTCGGATCAGGCACTGGTAATCAAGAGTTTCAGTGAATACCCAATCTAAGACCGACACTGCACAGAGAGTGACAGAAACAGATAAAGATTGACAGGCAGAGAAGGGGCAAGTGGCAGAGTTGAATACTAAGGGTAATTTACTCCAATATAAACTATTCATTCCAAAACAATCGGAGTAGAGAGAGAGAGAATAAAGTCATCTTGCTCTACCCGGATCCATGTACCTAATCATTCTGAGCACATTCCAGGGAAAGACTGTCTTTTTAACCACAGGCATTTTTAAAATGGTTAAATGCTATGTCAATAAAAAAGAAGAAGAAGAAAGAGAGAAAGCAAAACAAAAACAATATAATTAGTATACTTTTCCCACCAAAGTATGAATAAATGACTCTCTTGCTTAAGGAAGCCTTAGAAGCCTATATCACATATGATTTAAAAGTGGTTCTTTATGACATTCCAGCCAGTAATAATGTAAGTTTTTGTTTTCCGTGTCTTTGCTTCAGTGAGAAACTGCTCATTAGAAAAAAAAGTGATATTTTATGTTGTTATTGTTTAAAAATCCCACAACCATTTATACAATAAATTTTGCAAATATAAGATGTATATTATCTATATATATATGCATGTATATATATAAAACGTGAATATGTATGTATATATATGAAAATGATTATGCGCTAGATTTCCTCAAAGCTTTTGATATATTCATCATTGTTGTATTACTGAAGGAATAAAAGTTAATGGACGCAAGGGTAGCTTTTTTTTTGAGTTCACTAGGTCCCATCATTAGCATAGATAAGAGGTTTCTTAGCAAATGCTTCACAGTGATAAAAAAGCTTACTTTTCATATTTTGGTTTTGATCAGTTTGCTGTTAGGAAGTGGATTCTATGTTACCTTTTTGGATTTAAAATTGTTATTAACAAAATGTATGCCTCACTACACATTTCATTATGTCCGTGGCTAAGGGAAAGCATCCCATAGCGCTGTAATTATTGATTTGTCTGTGGCAGTCCTTATAGCTTTATCTGGTCAGTAGAACTAATGGCTCAACCTAGGTTCTGGACTGTGGAAGACCTGGAGTCTTCCTCAATCCCCATCTTATAAAGACCACACAAGCTGGGCGTGGTGTTGCACATCTTTAATCTCAGCAACTCAGGAGCCTGAGGCAGGTGTCTCATGAGTTCAAAGTCAGCTTCAGCAATTGAGGGAGACTGACCCTGTCTCAAAATAAAATCCAAAAGGGCTGGGGATGTGGTTCATTGTTTAAAGGCCCCTGGATTCAATCACCAATACCAAAACAAAAACAAACAAACAAGAAAAATGACCACACTAAAATAATACATTTGGGTTTATATATAAGTGAGCCACACTACAGAGAGGAAGAGTAGGTTTTTGATACGCTCTCTTCCTTTTCTTTCATTTTTTCCCCAAATCCAGAAAACGTTAATAACTATCTTGTTTTATTTTTTGGTTGTTAATATATGTATATATATGAAAAATTATATTTCTATTGTGTAGAAACTCTTGATTCAGATTTCAATATATCATGCATAATCTAATGTATGTGTTTTTCATTATTTTATATCCCTGATTGCTTAATGAACTACCTGCTAGAATTTTAGTTGAATATATTGATCTGTGAAATTAACAGTTTCTTCAATTATTTATTTCTCATGTAGAAAATATTTGCTTTTCCTAATCCATAAAATATCTGTTACATGAAAATATTTTATTTATTAAGCATATAAATTCCAAGTGACTGAATTTGTCTTTACACTTGAAAGAAAGAGTAGTTTAAAAATGACTACTTTAAGATATCCTACAGAAAAAAATGAATGAAAGAAAAAAAAACAGTTGTATTTTTGTAACTCCTGTAAGTTATCTTAAGTAGGATGAGTTCTTTGTTATTGTTTCTGTGCTGTTTTGTTTTAGATTTCTGCTTCAGTTTTGTGATTATTTTATTTGATTATTTTGAGATGGGGTTCTTCAGGGGTGCCCAGGCTGCCCTTTAGCTCTCTGTACCCCTGTCTCCATTAAAAGTGTATATCTCCATGTCCCACATTTGCACGGTGAGAGGTAGTTTTTACATTTTTATGAATCCTCATTGGATTGCTCTAATTATTATCTTAATGGTTGACTATCTAAATGTAATCATTTTTCTTAGAATTTTCTACTTGTGATTATCAAATCATGTTCTGCATGCAAACATTGGTTTAGTGTTTATAATTTGCTAGGATTTTGTTTATCTCAGCTTGGGCTATTTCAAAGCATCAATAAACCCATGCTATACCCAAATTAACAATTTGGGAACTTAATACATGAATTCAAAGTTCAGGAATCATTTTTCAATTTTTTTCTTTTGTTTATTGGGTACTTTTGGTTATCACTTTATCTTTTTATGTCTAGGAAGTATAATAAACATAATTGAGAACATTGAAAAATTAAAGTTTTAATATATCATCATATTATTTGGTATGATTACACTATAAAATATAATATCCTAAGATATATAACAATAGTTTCCCTTTTACTATAACTAATTATCTGTAACATTTAGTAAAACAGCTAAATTGTTTTCAGGGGAATATTTTTACCTTCTGTGAAAATTTTATTAAACTACCAATAAATTTATTGTTTATTAAAATTTTATAAAGCAAAATATTAATCTGCATTACTTTTGAATCATTACTTTCACATGACTGTCATCAATAAACAGTTATGCAAATTTGTTCCCAGAACAAATCTGCAAACTAATTTTGTTTTCAATGGATGACTGTCATTGTCTTCAAAAGCTTTATCAAACAACGTCATTATTTGCATTGATTTATTACTTATGTAAACACAATATCTATTTTTCACATTTAGACATTTTGTCATATAGTTTGGGATTACATTTTAGAAGAAAAAATGATATACACTTTAACAATGTATTCATTTCCCTTTTGGTCTCAAGTAAAGCAGACTTGTAATCACTTTATTATTGAAATGTTGTGGGTCAACATGAACATATCTCTTTAAGAAGATACGAAACTAGGCATCTTTTTTATTCATTTCTTTATTACTTATGCATTTTGGAAGGGGAAACAATTTAGACATTAAAAGCTAAGCAAATTGGAATGGAAAGTAATATTTGACCTTCAAAGAAAAACAATTGGTATCACACTTCCAATTGAAAATTATTAAAAATACTTTAATAGTATCTCAGATTCTCATTAAGCTTATTTTTCTTTTTAGTTTTTTTAATAGAGAAGGACAGTGAGAGAGAGAGGGACAGAATCAATTTTTATTGCGTTTTTCACATTGCTTTTGTTGCTCTGACAGTGGTGTACGTGGGTACTGGGGTTTGAGCCCAGGTACTTGCACATGCTGGACAAGTACTGTAACCCCTGAGCCACTGCTCCAGCCCTCATTTTAGATTTTGCAGTATAAATATTTGTATACTGTGTATCGAGATATCACAATAATGTATTAGTAATATCATTTTGCATTGTTTTCTTAATTAAATTCTTGTTGAGTTGCATGGAAACAGCAGCTACAAATCAAGAAGAACAGACAAAAATCTGTAGTATAGCTTGGGACGTGTATATTTCAGAAGAGATAGAAAAATAAAAATGAGAAAGAGTAGAGAGAGAGACTAGTTTGAGCTCTATGAAATCAACAGAAATTGAATTTATCGTGAACATCCCAAATTGTGAAAACACAATACTGAAATACTTGATCAACCTACAATATTGTCAAAGTAATTATGCTATGGGAGGAACTATATTCAATGACACATGTGCAACACTTGCATTTTGCAACCCCTGGTGCATAAATTCAACAGAGAATTAAGATCAAGCTAACTTTAATTTTGTAACTTGAAACAAAAATATATTTCTTCAGGTGAAGTGATTTAATAATTTCTTAGTGTTTTCTTAATGATTATTTTTGATGATGATTTTCATAATATATTTTATAGATAACCAATCACAAAAATTCAAAAAGCTATATTAATATAATATATTTCATTCAATAATAACTAGAAATGAAATCAAACATGTAGGCTAAAAATAAATGAGCAGTTTTTAAGAATTTCTAAGTTATGATAAATATATTGAGATCATAAGTCCTCTATAAAACTTAACACCCAAAATATTCTTTCTTCAGAAATAATCATGAAAAATATTTATCAAACTGTATCATTAGTGAACAATTTAAAAAGAATGTATATTATTTATTTGAAAAGAGATCAAACAACTTGCATGCTTTTTCCAGAGAGAGAGTGAGAGAATCAATTTTATTTATTTTTCCATCTGGGCTTTGTTTCCCTAACACTCAGCTGTGTATGAATCCCAGGCATCCCTCATGTCAGGTAAGCACTCCATCTGCTGAGCTATCACTCCAGCCCCAAACAACTGGTACTTTAGTACATCATCTGAAGTGATTGTGTTTTAGAATTATTATTTTTAAAAAACATTTTTTAAAGAGGGTGGGACAGAGGAGAGAGAGAGAGAGAATCAATTTTATTTAGTTTTTCATCTGGTCTCCATTGCTCTAACACTTCACTGCGTACGTAGTGCTGGGGTTTCAACTCATGTGCACACGAATGCCAGGCAAGCGCCCTAACCACTGGATCACGGCTCCAGCTCCCTGTAGTTTTTATTTTTTAAAGGGTAAAGTAACACACACTATACTGCTTATTTCATGGACTAATGGAAAAGTGATGATGAGCATTATGATAAGTATGGAAATAATTCTAATAACCATTTTGATAAGAAGATATTTGGTCATTTAATAATAGGTAACAAAAAATAAGCATCCACAGTAGTTTGCGAAACTGGCGATGACCTGCATGTTGAAACTGGACTATGACATTCAAATCATTGGAAAAGGGAATGGAACTGTTCTAATATGTACATTTTCAAATCATAGGAATATTTGAACCTAGTTAAAACTAAGACCCTTTATCTATTTAAATAAAGCTTAAATGACTATGAAATTCTAAGATCTGTTTTGTTTTAAAATTAAGGAAGGATAGTCATTCCCTTTAAGTTATTGTTTTCTTTCTGTTGAAGTTATTTTGTAGTGTGCCATAAAAACTGAAGTCTAGAGGACCCTGCCAAGATGAGAAGAAGCTGTTCAAGAGAGCCTACCAAGCCCTGGAAGCAGTGCGTACGTCTCTAAAAGACCGACAGTTCTGGGGAAAAAATAAGAACAAAAACAAAACAGCAATAACAAAAATTTAAGCCACAAACCACAAAAGGGCAAACCAGAAGGAGAGAGGGAAAAACATCAATAGCTGGTTTTCCCTAAGTTTTCCATCAGAAAGATGTTAGAATTGATAAATAGATTCAGTAATATAGCAGGATACAAAAATCACCACACAAACACTAGTATCATTTTATATAATAAACTTGTTGGAAAAGAAATCAGGAGAGCATTTCATTCACAATGACAACAACAACAATAATAACAAAAAATATGAAAAAACAAAAACCAAAAAAGAAAAAATGAAACAAAATATGTAGGAATAAATTTAAACAGCATAGTGACAAGACCTCTGTAACTGAAGTAGTTATGAAAAGTTTATAGTGAATACATAGAAAAAAAAGAGATATGCTGTATTCCTGGAATGGAAGATTATATATAAAAATTACTATACTTCCAAAGTGATCTGTAGGTTTCATGAAATCACCATCAAAATATAAAAGACATTCTTCATATAAATGGAAAAATAATAGTCCTCAAATTCATATGGAACTAACAATGAACCAGAATAGTGAAAGTGGTGATCTTCTGGGAACAAAAAGGGGTTTGGGGGGGTGGGAAAGAGAAAACAAAGTTGGTGACATCACAATAAAACAAACTGTAAAGCAATAATACTTGAAATAGCACAGTACCAGCATACAAACAGACCCACAGATCAATGCATGACAACAGAGAACTCAGAAATGAATCAGAAATATGAAACCCACTGATTTTTACACAGGTATCAAAAGCATATATTGGAGAAAAGTCTCTTCCATAAATGCTGCTGGTAAAACTGGATATGCATTTGCAGAAGAATGAAACTATTATTCTGATTGTCACCAAACACAAAAATCAAGTCAAAAGTGAGACCAGAAATCATAAATTTATTGCAAGGAAACATTTGAAGACATTGGTATAAATGAAAAGTTTTTTTATTTTATTTTACTTGGATAGGACCTCAAAAGTGCAGGCAACAAATGTAAAAATAGACAAATGAAATTATATCAAACCAAGAGTCTTCTGGGCAATAAAAACAGCAGTCAAGATGCAGGATACAGGAGGGGGAAAACGCGAACAATTTTCTTCCAGCAATTGATGAACATCTAGAATTGGATGGTGTTCTCAATAAAAACTAATATAATAATTCATTTAACACAATTTCTACAAAAATTATTATAATATTAGTATCTTCTCTTTCATATTATATTTATTTTATTACTGTTTTTAAATGTAGCACATTTCATTGTAAATTATTTAAAGTAAAGGTAACAGTAAGAAAAATAAAACAATCTAAAACATGATTAAAATAACTATTGTTTAAAATTTGAAATGTGATTTTTGTATTGATTCCTCAAATATCTATAAGTAACTATCATTTTTTCTCTGTCCACCTATTTCTCTATCTCTGTTCTAGATGTGAAAATTTAAATGTTTAATGTTATATTTTTATCATAGTATGATTTATTCAAATTTAAACATTATTTGAAACATTTTTTAACAGATTCTGAAGTGTATTTCACATTATCAAATATTCTGCTACAGAGTAGCTATTCTACCAGTCTAATGTTCTTCTGTGTGGAGCAAATATAACTCAATACATTTTTACAGTTCTCTATTGCATGTCATTTCTATTGGATTTCTTTCTTTTAAAAAAATGTGTATCACTGAAGATCTCTGCAAAAGAGTTTAAATATAGAAATAAAGCAGGAAGATTGCTGCAAATCAAGGGGACCAGAAAGTCACAGAGTGCTGCTCATTGATTGGTCAGCCACACTTTACAAAAAGTAATATTTTATTTGGATCTTTTTAAAAATTATCATCCCCTTTCCTAACAGCAGATCTAAATCTGTACCTATAAAACTGCAAAGGAGTTTGGCTATACATTGTGATACCTGAACTTTCATTTTTTAAATTTTTTTTTAAAGAGAGAGGGGGGGAAAGAGAGAGAGGGAGAGAATCAGTTTCATTTATTTTTTCATCTGGCCTTGTTTCTCCAACTCTTAACTGTGTCTGTGGTGCTAGGGTTTGAACCCAGGTCCTCATTCGTGCCAGGCAAGTAACTGCTTGAACCACTGAGCCAACATTCCAGCCTGATACCTGATCTGTTAATGCTTTGTAGGTATAAAAGCCCTAGAGATTTTTAATTATTTGTGTATTTCTAATATACTGAATACCATCGAGTATATCTGTCACGCAGAGTTATGCACGCTTACACATCACGTGTGCGTATGTGCGTATGGTAACATTAATGTGTGAGTGTTTCAACACTTCCTAACCACTTTTCTATTTAAATTATGAGATTGGACAATGTCACAGGTCATGCTTGCTGTCATACCCGTTGGGCCAAGGGTGTTGTAGATAGATTAAAGAGTTCACAGAAAATCTGCAAATTTCAACAAATTGCAGTTGAAAATCTGCAATTTTCAACTTTATAAGTGCTTCCATTAAATTACTTAATGATGTACAAGATACATAATAATGGTAGTATTGTTTTTAAAAAGTTGATGTACAATTTTAGGAGTCTAAGGTTACACTTTTTTCATGATTAAAATGACTCTGAATCATATTTTTTGCTAATTTACACAACACTTTAAGATAACATGTTATTAAATTTTCAAAACAGGAAATGCTAGTTTAAACTTTGGAATGCTGTAGGTTCTCATTTATTAGAAGCTGTGTTCTGGAATTATGTCATAACATGTTCTAAACTAGAGGATAGTTAGCGTTGCCCTTAGGAATGGAAATCAACAAGGAAAGTCGACGCACTAATTATTTAGCAGACTTGAATGAAGCAGTATCCAAAAGGATTACTGCCCAAAAGCCTGCCCTGGGGTTGGAACAGGTGTTGTTTCATCAGAATTCAGTATCACTGCTATTTCAAGGTGGAATTCAAAAAGACAACCCTGGGAAAGACGCTCTCATCTATGTGACAGGAAAAGCATGATTCCTAAACTAGATGGTACGCTTTCTCCCTCTCCGTCATTTCCTAGACTTTTCCCTGTCTTAAATAGATCCCTTAGCAATTCCAAAGCAGCTGGCCTAATTCTTCTGCAAATGGCAATGGCACCCTTGCAGCAAATCCCAGACACACAGGTGTTTGAGAGATCCTCGCTACAGCCAGGCAGAAGCCAAATTTCAGATGGAATCACCCATAAAGTTTATAATTATGAGACCAAAAATTGCCTACTAATCTTCCTTCCAAAGGTTTATTGCTCAAGGCTACACTTAAGAACCTACCTCCTCAAAGTGAGTCACTGTTAAATTCCGCTGCAACTGTTAGGGAGATGGTTTTGGTTGGAATTAGAGTGGCATAATGACTGCAGTGCTTGTCGCTGCTGTGTCTAACACCTGTGAGTTCTTTAGTCCTTATTATCTCTCAAACAGTTTCAATGACTTTGAGTAGTTTGCTGAGTGAGTAGGAGTAAGGAAAGCAGTCTATTGTTCTTGATGTTAATTATTACAAATTGTCAATCAGTCTTGACAGGAGATGTTTTTTCCTTGCTATTTCTGTGGGCAAAAGACTACAGAAACTTTGCTTTGAGAAAAGAGAGAGAAAGAGAGAAATTTTGCCTTGATCACTTCCTTATTTACACTGCAGATGAGACACTAGAAGAAAAGTCATTTGTGTGCGTGTGTGTTGTTTTTCTTTAAATGAGCACATACTTTCAGATTAGCCCAGCATCATTTCTCTAGCTATCCACTGAATACAGGCATTTTGTCTTTTTTTTTTTTTTTTTTAAGAGAAAGGGACAGTGAGAGAGAGAGAATCACTTTTATTTTTAGTTTTTCATGTGGTCTTCATTGCTCCGACACTTCATTGTGCATGTGGTTCTGGGGTCTAACTCACGTACTTGCACATGCCAGGCAAGCACCTTACCACTGCGTCACCGCTCCAGCCCCCACTTTGTCTTTCAGTGTATGAGTTAGAACACACAATGCACTTCAGAGGATAAGTTTGTAGGACAGTCCACACAAAAATAAATCAGGGAGTCTGTTATATTCACTGCAGAATAAGGAATCTGAACATTTTCCTATGCATAATTTATTCTCCTGAATAAAAATTTTTGTTGATGCTTGTAAATAATCCTGAAGAGAAGGTGCACCCATCTTGCCCTTGCTTTCTTCCTCCAGCTCTATAATCTGAAGTCATTTTGACTTTCAGTATTTCATAATGGAGGTGACCATATCCATAGCAATGCCCCTGCTTCTGAATTATTTGATATTTAGCCTAATTCCAGAAAGGCAGAATCACACAGTACAGGCGGCAGCAGACATCTCTTTAATCACAGACAACAATCGTCTATGATTATCTTTGGACATATCCTACATTGCTGGAATAACTGACCTAACTATAGCTCATGAACTAAATATTGGCACACGTCATATAGAAAACAATGAATCTGGGGACAGATTTCATGGGTGAAAATGCAGTGCCCATAATATAGCAGAGGGAACCCTTTGGGGAAAACAGGTCTTGGTAAAGAATGGCAGGAGCACTGGCAGAATTTGATGAGACAGCCCACATTTGGACAAAGGCTAACCACTTCTCATGCCCAAGGGATGCCACCTTGGTTTCTGAAGAGTATTATAGTAGATATTTCTGTACTCAGGTGCATGTTGGTCAAAACTCTTCTGGTAGTCCTCTCCCATTAACAGAAACAGTACCAGTGCCAAAAAAGCTAAATGAAATTGTCCTCTTAAGAAGATCAGAGGTGGTCCCACTCTAAAACACACAATAATCTGAATACATCAAAATTCTTAACATTCCAATTTAAAAAATTACATGCAAGTCTTAACTAATTTATTATAGTAGTTTGCAATTGTTAAGCTATCTATAGGGTTCCTTTAAAATAAACACATACTTGCAAACTCACCCAGACTTTTAGCTAGTCTTCAACTGACCTTTAGAATAGCTGAGTTAGGCTTAGCATTAAAGTAATTAATCCAGTTGCTGTCATCATGCAGTTGGCATGAGCAATTGGGGAATGCATAGCATGTGGGTTAGCCCAAATGAGTGCAGGCTTTGAGACATAAATTAAATAATTTTATGACTCCTAAACTATGTTGTGACTTTTTAGAGAAACCCTGGAAGGAAATCTATAAGGCAAATTTTAGTCTCATATTTATAACTTTCATAAATTATTCTACTGAGAGTGGGTTTCTGAGCTGACTACAGCTGAAATTGTCTTTAAATACTTATGTGCCAGTCATGTCCTCATTTATGCCACTGTCATTTTAAAAGGACACTAACTTCAGTTGCTTTGGAATTGATGCACATTTTATCAAAGATTGAATAGGAAACAATTTCAGGCCCTTGTTAATAGTCTGGAAGCCTGAAATAGAGAAAAGTTGTCAAGCTATCATCTTGAATTTGGTGTGGTGCATCATACTATATTAAGGGATGGTGCAGGCTAAAACCCCACTCCTAAAGCAGAAGGAATCCATATCAGTCCATACCTCTTCCTTGTGGAAGCTATGTTTCCTAGAGCAAAGATCCCTTTTCATTTCACTTGGTCTTTCACAAACATTCATTGTGACTGTATGTAGGTGGAACTGTAAAACACATTCCATACTCATTGCAAATACAAAGTAATTTATTTTAACTGAATTTACAAGGAAAATTTACATAGCCATGGAACTGGAGCAAAGCTTAAAGGGTGTGAAGAATTTCCATAGGCAGATAATCTTACGTGGATGTAGATAATTTAGGAGAACTCTCTAAACACATTTATTGTTAATTATGAAAATATCATATTTGCATTAAGCATACAAAAATAATTAATAGTGTTTTGGGAAAAGGTATATACCAGTTTTTCTACATGTTTTCCTCAAACGAAATGCACCTTGGCCCTCAACTGCCTTTGTAATGACAATATAAATGATGTGTTGTGAATCATAATCAGGTAGAGCCAGGCTTTATTCAATAACCCAAACAACTAATTATATGCCATGCTAGATAAACCAGTGTAAATAGAACAGAAGCTGGAAGCAGCTGGGTGGATGTCTAGGGATTTTGAAGCTTTTTTTTTTTTCCAGATAAAGTCAGCATACCATGGACACATTAATGCTTTTGTAAAGATCTGAGAATTTTGGAAAAGTCTACATAAGACATATTTCAAATGCAATGCATTCCTTTACATTTTAGGAATAATATGTTTCATGTTGCTACAACATCATAAATCTGTGATGTAAAATCAATCAATAAATAAAAATATTAAAGTTAAACTATGACTGTCCAAACAAAGATGGCTATTGCAATCATTGTGCATTTCTTTTTGTTACTTTTTTGCAATGGTTAAAAGCATTGATATTTAATTGTTTAACAATTACATAAATGCCTTTTTACCCTATTCCCAGAGTTTTTGAAGTACTATTGGCCTGTGAATGTAATCAAAATAATTCTTCTTAAAATATTTAGGATTTAGAGCTAAAGAGAGTTAAAACTCAGTGGAATGATCTCCCTTTTCTCTGTTTGCCTAATGGCAGGACACACTCTCTTCTGTCCACAGCTGCTTATCAATCCATAGACGGCCCCAGCAGACTCCAGAATAATCTGTGAATAGACTTTCTTCTGTGAACCTGCCTTCACACACCTTCTTCGCCCTTTGTGGCCCTGGGACTGCTTGTCTTTGTCTTGCCGTTTTCTCTAAAATTCATTGCTCTTTGCTGAAATACTAATCTTAAGCCAAGAATTTCTTTTATGAGAGAACTTACTTTTATTCTTCACGATCTATGTTGTGCCCCTAAAAAAAATAATGTTTTGTGTTTTGTTAATTCTGTCTTTTAACAGGAATCTGTCTCAGCTAAGAGTCTATAACAGTCGAGAAAATGATTATAAATTTTCCCCTTCACACATCTATCTATGCTGAAAAGGTGAACATTTTGATGTTGTCATTAGTGCATTATAGTCGTATACAAACTTGGAGTTCATTTTGGCACAATCATACATGCACAGAATATAATTTGCTACGCTTCAGTCCCCAGTACTCCCTCCCAAGTAGTGTTTTTTTTTTTAAGTTTCTCTCTTTTATATTTGACAGCTGCAGCTGCCCCAAATGTCCCATTGCTCCTCAGAGACTTTTGTTTCCTCTGGGGCACTGTTGGTCTCAGGTCCCTCCCAGATGACTCTGCCCCTTTGTGGCTGCTCCAGAAGCACCACTCCGGGCCAGGAGAAGCCCCTCCCTACTGATGGCAAATCATAAAGTTTGCAGTTCACTGGTAGGCCACTGCATACACATGAGCCCTCTGTCATTTTTATACAAATAGCATTCTTCCCATCCTCATGGGATCAGTCTATGTATTGCTTCCCATTATGCATTCACTGAAGCCCCAATAAATCCTCTTTTGGATAACTTTTATCTTTCTTATTTGTGATTTCTCTCTCAAGTAGAGCAGAGTGGGGTGGTTGTGCCAACAGCTAGTAATGCTGAGGGTGGCTGGCACCAAGAGTTGCCAGCAGCTAAACCTGTTACCACCTGGATCTACCAGCCCTGATAATGGTCAGCAGCAAGAGAGCTGTGGGGTGCTGCTGGGAGCTGGGAAAAATTGCTCAGAGAGATGCTAGTGGAAGAGCTGTTAGTAGGAGAGATGCTGCCTCTGACTAGTAGAGAGCTGTTAGCTCTGGCTACTAGAAGAGCAGTGGGGAGAGCTAAACGTAGAGTGGAGGGTTGCTGGCCTCAAAGCTAAGAGCTGCTGACACTAAGGAAAACGTACTCACCCTGTTCGTGATGTGTATCTGAACTGAGCAAAGGAAACTGCATTAACTGGTAACAGCTCTTAACATTCTTTATCGAAACTAAACAGCCTCTAAGGATCAAACTGATCTGCAAGTAACTTAACTGCCTTCCAAAATCAGTTCCAACAGCAAGAAAGGAAGACAATACAATCTAAGTACTCAAAATGGAGCATATGTAATATCCATTATCAAATGCAAACATTATTAGACATGCAAAGAAATAAAACATGACCCATGATCAAGAGCAAAATCAATCAACAGAAAACACCTAGAAACCAGAGAGGTGGTGGAATTCATACAATGAACTTTTAACAGTTGTTATAAACATGTCCAAGGTTTAAAAAAAAAAAAAACAGGAACATAACAGAGAAGCAACTGAGGGTTTAAAAAGAACCAGTATAAATATAGAGTTGCAAAATTTGTTTTTTTTTTTCAAGGACTGTCTCTATTTCATCTAAGATCTTATTTTTTGCCATAAAGTTAAAATATTTCTGTATTACTCTTTTGGTATTTATAAGATGTGTAATACTGCCCTTTAGAAGAAATACATATTTAAAAGGAAGTGATTTAATTGCAAAAAAAAGGTGGGATTAAATTAATTACTTCAAGTTTCAGGTCTTTTAAAAATTTTTTTCCTCTTCTTTTTGTCCCCAGATTCTATCTTCAAATTCAGAATAGCATAGAAAAGTCAAACATCTACATATATCAAGATATCAAGCAATTAATAAATGAAGCAGGCATAGGAGAAGGGAACACAAGCATGGGTTTAGGGTGAGAATGGGATTAGGGGGCTGGTTATTGCCAAAATCACAGTGCACAGTCCATCTGGAGAAAAAAAGACACTGCAGCTCTTTCAAGTACTTGGTGATTGAAAATGTAAACCCAATGCGGCTTTTTTTTCTTGGCACATTGGAATTATGTATTTTATTATCTCAGTTAAGAAAATATTCTCACATTCACTAAATTTTAGAGTATATTTTATGGAATAGCACCTCTCAATTCCAAAAAAATAAAATAAAATAAAATAAATACACAAAACAGATCTAAATTACAGACCCACATTCCCACAATGATACTATCACATTTATTTTCAGTTGCTTATTGAAATCTCAGGACAGACAAAATGACAGCTAAAATCTCACTAGTTAGTTAACTTGCTACCATGAACGTTGCATGTCTGATAACACTTAACTTGTGCTAGTCAGCTTTTTTTTGCTGTGAGCAAAATACCTGACAAGAAAAATTCAGAGTTGGAAAAAAATAATTTTGAATCATGGTTTCAGAGATTCAGCCCATGGTTAGCCAACTGTATTGCTCTGCACAAGAGATGAGGCAGAACACAGCAGCAGGGCAAAATGAAGGAGCTCTGCTCATGCATGGGGGACCAGGAGCACTGTGTGGGCCACAGGGAGAAGGACCTTTCCAGAGCACATCCCAGTGACCCACCTCCTCCAGCCATACCTGATCTGCCTACAGTTTCGTCCCTGTCAGTCCACTCAAACTGGGATGAACTTAAGAGAGACAGAACTCCTAGCTATTTCATCTCTGAATATTCCTGCATTAACACAGGAGCTTTGGGGCTGGAGCAGGGGCTCAGCAGTTATAGTGCTTGCCTGGCATGTGTAGGGTTGCAGCTTTGAACCCCAGCACCACATACAGAGTGAAGTGTCAGAGCAACAAAAGCCACATGAAAAACTACATAAAATTGATTCTTTCTCTCTTCTCTCACTGTCCTTCTCTCTCTTTAAAGAAAAAAACAACAATCTCAACGTAGGTGAAATTTCACATAAGCAGGAGGAACTATAATTATGAAGGTGGTAGGAGAAAGAAGTGAGGCAGGAAGGGGAGGGAGGGACTATCAATGCAACGGGGAACTCTCAAATCCCATGAGAACCCCCAAATGTAAGCAAGCAAGCAGAGAAACTCAGAAATTTCAAAATTAATACATATGTATACACTTATTTCTATCTGTAAAATGGAGGTAATGCAGAGGAGACGAGAGAGTAGGGAATAGACAAAGGGGGAGATCCTGGACTAGGATCAGCCTTAATGTACTTGGTCAATATCCATGTATGTGTCATGTGTAACAATGATTCTCTCCAATGTGTAAAACTGTCTTGAACAAATTGAAAAAAGAAAAAAAAACACAGGAGTTTTGGGGCACACCCCATATCCAATCCTAAAATTTGCTTCAATCCTAAAGCTGTTTGAAATATGGGTATTTTATCTACTTGTTACTTACCTTTTTCCAATAAGTAAAATCTAAATCCAAATCATAGAAATCACAAATAAGTCAGACTCAGGAAGGCAAGGGTCAATTTTTTCTCTGATATGCAGAAGATAGAAAAAAGGGACTAAAAAGGGGGATTTCATGAAAATAAAACAGTTATCTACAGAAGTAGAGTACAGCACTTCTAGCTAAGAGGAGGGAGAGGGGACGGAAAAAGAGACCTGGATAATGAAGTTCACAAAACATGCTACATGCGTACATCAATAGGTCACAATGCATTCCAATTTATATATAACTATAATGTACCAATTAAAAAAAATAGAAGTAAGACCAATAGAATAGAAGATGAGTATCAAGTGGAGAGAAGAAGGAAGGAAAAGAATTAGTACTGGGATGGAGCAAAACACATTATATGCATTTACAAATACATTAAAATGAATCCCACTGTTGTCTATAACTATAATTCACTAATTGAAAAATCATGGATAATTATAGGAAGGATTATCCTTTGTATTCACTTTCTCTCACGCCTAAAACACCTCCAAACTTACTTGCACCTACTGTTTGTATATAGTCTGCTTTTGCAACTCCATATATTCTTGCATTTCTTTAAAACAGCATATGCTATTGTTATGCTGAAGTTAAATATTAAAGATTATTAGTTTAACAGCTTATATGATATTCCAGCCTTTTAATGAAATCCAAATTCCTTGCTTGCTTTTTATGGTCATATTTGGTAAAAGAAGAAATGTGCAGTCCCTTAATTGGAAAATCTGATCATTGCTACTTTAATGGATTTTCAGTGGTCATTCTGATAGCGTGGGCTATGATCTCATTTTGCCAATCTAAGTGCCAAGCACACGAATGAGGAACCCTCAGGAGATGTGATGTGGAGAAGAATCAAGGAGCAGATGTTTGAAAGTGTTAAATGTTAAATGCTTACATGCAAAGTTCTACATCCTGGGAAGAAAAAGACAAATAAACCTAAAGTGAAATAACAAAGGACAAGTACAACTGAATCCTTTTAGAGAATATCTGCATGACCAATAACCGTATGACATTTCTCTTGGCTTCGTCAGTCAAATACAAATTGCAAATTAACCCCAACTTATGTAAACATTGTTTTTTATTATTAAACTGGCAAATGAGTATTCATATTCGTGTGTGTGTGTGTGTGTGTGTGTGTGTGTGTGTGTTTGCATTCAGTAAAAATTCAGTATAGTATTTTGGGAATGAGTTTGGATTGTGCAATAAATATTCTGGAAAAATATCCTTACCCCTCCAAAAATAAAAAAAAAAAGAGCAAAACAACCATTATGTCTAATGAAACATTTTCTGTAGTGGAAAAAAAAAGAGGAGACCAGGATCATGGTGCTGGCTTCTGGTGCTGGCCTTGCTGTATCCAACTCTGGCAGAAGGTGGGAGGGCGTGAGGAAAGGCTGCGGCAGCTGGGACTCACTCTTTCATTAGGAACCTATGCCCACAAACCATGAACTACTGCCCTGCACTGGGCACTGACTTTCAAACAAGCAGGGACTTTGAGGGACACATTCAAACCATAGCAGGAATTACACTCATTTACATTATCAGTCTTACATTTTTACTAACATAGGTCTTTGGAGTATAAAATGCCTTTTATCTACTGATATATATATATATATATATATATATATATATATATATATAGTGTTTCATTAGGCCATTTTTTTTAAAGAGAGAAGGACAGTGAGAGAGAGAAAGAGAGAGAGAGACAGAGATAATCAATTTTTATTGAGTTTTTCGCATGGCTTTTGTTGCTCTAATATTTAGTTGTGTAGGAGGGTGCTGGAGTTTGAACCCGTGTACTTGCGCATTCCGAGCAAGCATCGTAACCGCTGAGCCACCTCTCCAGCCCCTCGTTAGGCCATTTTAAAAAAAATTTTATAAATTCTGTGCATTTTCCTTCTTACCAAAAAGTCATTTAGTAGCAAGTCTTAATTTCCATGTGGAAGAGTTTTTATTTTTTAGATTGCTTAGTCCTACTTATATCTTATGAAATCTATTTATGTTTTCTTTTTATTGTAATGCATATTCACATTTTTACCTTTATATATATATATATACACACACACGGAAATACACTATACTCTATTACTGGAATGTATGATGCAATGAACATTCAAACATTGAATACTCAAAATACTGAAGTTCATTTTGTTGTTTATATCTCTTATATACATATTTAATTTAATTTTGTCTACTTCATTAGTCTTGAACTAACGCCATGATACTTCACTTTGTGATTACTTTATGTTTACTTTATGATTTGAGTCTCACATACTTTTGTGGGCTGGTTAAACCCAGTTTCATTTATTGACAACCATTTTGATTGACCTCAGGTATATCATGCCACTTAAGTTATAATTACTCTAGGAATTAGATGTTTGCTATTTTTAACATTTGTTGTGTGTTTACAAATTAAAATATTATTTAGAGGTTAGAAAATATTTATTTTCCTTTTAGTACTTACCTTTGTTTTGTCACTTTAAAAAAATTTGCTTAACATTTTTCTATCATTTGTTTTAGTTTTATGATTTTTTTTTGACTGGTACTCTTACAAAAATCAATAATTTTATTGTATTCTCCCCTTTCTATTCCAGTTTTCCATTGAAGAGAGGAAGGACAGTGAGAGAGACAGAGAGAATCAATTTTTATTGAGTTTTTCACATGACTTTCACTGCTCTGATACTTAGTTGTGTACTTGGGTGCTGGGGTTTGAACCCACGTACCTGTGCATGCTGGCCAAGCACTGTAACCACTGAGCCACTGCTCCAGAACTGTTATTCCAGTTTTCTTGTTTAACTTTCTACCTTGTCAGAGTGTACACATATTTATATGTAATTCTTCAGCCAAGACCCCAACCTCTAGTAGTCTTCAATTCAATATACTCTGCTATTAGAACAATATCATGGCATTTGCAGCCAAATGGATGGAAATGGAAAAAGATTTGCTGACTGAAATATCCCAAACACAGAGACTTAAGGGCCAGATATTTTCTCTCAGATGTGGCAGCTAGAGTAAAACCTAAGACAGGATGAAAGTTAGCTGAGTTTAAGTAATAAACTCACCAGTGTTGAAATTTCACATAAGCTGGAGGAACCATATCCATGAAGGTGGGGGAAGAAGGGAGGGAACCAAGGAAGGGAAGAAGGGATAAGGGAGGGTTCTCAGTACAACTGGGAATACTCATGTCCCATTAGAAGCCTAACTATACACAGGAATGTGGAGAAACTCAGAAACTTCAAAAACTAATATACACATATGTTCATTTCAAATTATAGTATGGGGGAATTACAGAGGAGACATGAGTTTGGGGAATGGATGAAGGGGTGGGTAGATCCTGGATTAAGATTGGTCTTAACTTATCTCACTATGTCAATATACATGTATGCATGAATATGTAACAATACTTTCCTCCAGTATGCAAGACTACGTCAAAGAAATAAAATAAATAAATAAAAAGATCAATGTCCAAGTTCTCACCATTGTTTTTTGGTTGGATGAAGTCCATTCTCTCTTAAATTTCTCCATCAGAAAATATCAGTATTCATCAATATTCAACATGGCTTTTCTATGATTGGAGACTTGAAGGATATCATAGCTGGGTATAATGTCCTTGATTTATGCACACTTTCCTGAACTTCTCAAAAATACTACTGAAATATTGCTTCTTTATTCCTTTTCTTCTGAGTCTTCCTTGGGAAAAAGTTTTGATGTTATTGACACTCTCTCTTGTTCAAATCCTGCACTTCTTATTGACAATCCCTTCTGCCTGCTTTCTCAGTCTGTCTCTGCCTTCTTCTACATGTAAACTGGGAATAGGACCTGCATAAAACTCACTGGATCAGCAGAATTATAAATAAGATTGCATTTGTACAGTGATCTACAAAAGTATAGCATGTATTAATTTATATATGCTTGTTTTAATTGCTAATTTATTTAACAGATACAATATCTTAAAAACAAAAACTACAGCCAGAAGCATATAATTAAGCATTTGAACTTGGTCCCCATGGTTTAGTATATATGGCCATTATTAGGTTTTCAAAGTAGGAAAATTCTGGAAGAAAAAGGTCTGTGTTCTTATTACCATCTATTGACACAGTAGTGTGACAGAATCCATCACCATTTGATGTTCATGCCATATAATTATTTTATGGTATGTTAATTGACATCATGATACAGAAAAGAAATCTAAGATTGCAAGAGTTCATATCTAAATATAAAACATGTGCATCTGTGGCCACTTACCAGCTTACAGCATCAGCTTAAAGATATGAAGGGATCAACAATGGCATGGATAAAAGAAGTAATGTCAAATGTTCTCCATCATTTATTGGTTGAATAAAATTAATTCTTAAGTTCCTCCTCAGAAAGAATCACCCACTGAAGGATCAGTTCTTGGTGACAGAAAACAAAAACTAAATTTACCACCCTGAAATTAATTTGCATATAGCTATAAACTTTTAGTTTTTATTTAGATAATGAGCACTTTCTCATTGTTTTCAGAGTATATATAGACAATGATCGTATATTTATGAATGGACATTTTTGTAAGAATTCAAATAATTTTAGAAATACTCCTTCCGTCTGTAACTTGTAGATTATAAACTAACATAAAGGCTATATTTATGGAACTGAAAATTTACTGCTCTGTTAATTTACAAAATTTATCTACACAGGGGCTGGAGTGATGGCTTGGCAGTTCCAACACTTGCCTAGCATGCACAAGTATGTGAGTTCAAACCCCAGAACCATGTACACAATGAAGAGTCCAAGGAATGAAAATCACATGAAAAAAACTAAATAAAAATTGCTTCTCTCTCTCTCTCTCTCTCTTTCACTGTCCCCTCTTTCTTTAAAAAAATTATCTACACAAATTATTTCATTACTTATTAAATATAATCTCATGCTGAAAATAAAAAGCTATGATTATTGCACATTTACTATGTATTTAGACTTGTCTTTTGTACTAAAACAAATTATGATCAACTTTGGGACATAATCATGTCACATACCCATGGAGGTACTTTGTTTACATAAGCAATACGCTTTTAGGCTTAAAAATCAATAGCAAATGTACACGAAATCTCATTTTCTTTTTATTATTAGAAAATAGTGAAATAAACAGAGTTTACTAGAAAGTCTGAATAATTCAAGATTTTTCATTAAATATGACATTTCATTAGCTATGAAACAAATACAAAATGATACTTATTTACATCAAAAAAGATTGTTTACCTCCTGAAATTAAGAAATTGTATTTAGATTGTCCACTTAGGAGTTAGAAAAAGCTGCTGGCTTCATATTCATATTTTAAACCAGAAACCTTTTTCAAAGCAGTTTGGGGGAATTGGCTAACGTTCTTGAACACATGTGATGCACAGATTTGAAAAAATATATTCTTTGGACTTTACATTTTAATGTAAGAAAAAGAGATAAATGCAAACAGATCCAATTCATTTCAGAGAGCTAAACAGCTGCTTTTGTTTGATGGAACAAAAGGTATAAAAGGTGGTTATTTTAAGCTCTTGCTAATATAATTGATTCATTACATTGTTTCCTCCCACTGATTTTAACTCTTGCTTTTCTACTCTTCAAAATCCAACTAATCCAATATAATAACATTTTATAGAGCAGGAGTTTGGTTACTGTGGAAGTCATTGCTGCTACCAGCTATCGGTGCATTCATTTTGCTTTATTTTATTAATTTTATTTTATTTTAATTACCCCATCATAGAAATGTGAAATTTTGTCTTTGTAAGGGTGAAGCAAACAGACAGGTGAAAGTATGTGTAATTGAAGTAGTGATGACAATGATTTAGCAAAACTCCCTTCCTCTGAAACAGAATAAATTGAACTTTGCACAAACTCTGAAAAAATTTTCCAGGTCAAGTGCATCCTTATGGACAAGACTCCAGCTGCTGCTGTATCTTCTGTTGTGAATGTCCAATCCCTTTGAGGTTGTACGTTTTATTTCTGCCTGGTTCCAGGTTCTGAAAGAGCAAAGACCTCTGTTGATTGACAGGCAGGCAGCTGGTGGCCCCTTCACGTCACTCTCTCCTTCCCAGTAACCACCTCCAATTGCCTCCACACTCTTCATATCTCCCTTTCTCCTGACTTCACACCTCCTCACTGTCCATCACTTGATGTCTTCCACAGATGTATTTTTATCATCTTTTTAGAAACCTTTTGTCCACTTGTTCAGTGGGAACTACTCATTGATACATTTTTTTTCATTGGTGAATTTCTATTTCTACTGATCAGGAAATCCAATAATGTGAAGGTTCAGTATTTTTCCTGCTCACTTAGCATAGTATGAGATAGCAATGACACTGGCCTTCACATGTGGCCGTGTGCACTGACAATCCAGAGCATGCTAGGGCACACACAGGCACACACAGAGATGTATACACATATTCTTGCTTATTAAATAAACTCTCCTGAAACAATTGCATATACATACTTCTCTTTGGACTAATTTTCAAAACCTTGTGGTTCGGAATACTCAAATACCCATGCAACTTTCGTATTCTCCTAGGTGGGTGATGTTACGGGCTGAATTGTTTCCCCTGCAACGTTCGTAATTCAGAGTTTTAACACTCAGTACCACCAAAGTGGCTTCATTGAAAACAGGGTCAGAGCAGCTGTAATTAGTTTAGTTATGATGTTAGCTCCTGGAATCAGGGGAGCTCTGACACCAATAAGATGGTGACCTTGTAAAAAGACAAGTGAAGAGAAAGAGAAAGGGTCACAGTGTAAAGAGACGCAAACACAAGAAGACACCCTTATGAATAACAACAGCTGACAGAGGTCAGCTCTTGCCATCTCAGGTCTTGGAAGACTCCTCATTGGCTGTTGCCATGATCTTGATGCTTCTGGACTCCTACTAATTTCCAGGACTGTGTAACAGCAAGTTTCTGTCAAGTAAATAACTCAGCAAAATAAGACTGACTTCATGCTCCATCATCTTTGCTTGAATTTGGAACAGTTTGGGCTTCTCTGTGGTCCAACGTTTCAAACTCTTCTCTATCAGTCTTGCTACTACCCTGATAAGAGTCCCTCCCACATTTGGCTCAATATAATTTGACCCACAATCTGATTTCCTTACATCTACTCTTGCACATCTAAAAGATTTCGAAGAAATTCAAAGTAATCTTTTAAAAATTCAGCTAGTATGGAGTCAGGATTTGATTGAAGTACTTTGGTTAATTCTCACTACCTTTAGGAGAGAATCCATGCATCTTGGCTTCCAAGGGACCCTTTGGAATGAATCCTACCATGCATTGTTCTAGAACCATCCTTATCACTATCCTTTTTGTCTCTCTACAGTAAAAATTCTAGTTTCACTTCAGATTCCTAGATATGTGAAAATCTCAGCATGCTTAGTTATTTTTTACTGAAAAGGGTTGATTTAAAAAATTTGAGTACTTTTGAGTGCTCGTGTACTACACTATACTATAAATTCCACATGACTATGTCTCTCTTTAAGCACCTAATTCAAAGTCTAGAGAACTTTGGCATGTAGCTGACACTCAATGAATCAATCGAGTTAATAATTTAGCTAAATATCTGAAATAAATGATTGTGGATGAGACTCCCTAATATTTGATTTGCAGGGATTATAAATAAGGGCAATAAATTTGTTGCAGTGTTTATCCTTCCTTAAGAAGTTACACATTATAAGGCACCAACTTCTCCCTCTACCTGCTGTCTTGATTCCTTACAGTCCCTTCTTCAATTTCCACCAAATCCTCAGTGAATTTGTTTCGCTTACCAATAGCTGCCTGGAAATTGCATTGGAATGTGGCAAGGCGCTCAGGTTTTGACATGGAAATGCCTGAGTCGAAATGCAGCCATTTGCTGCTGGAATGATGTCAGCAACGGTGTCTACTCTGCATCACAGAACCAACTTCATCACAGGACCAACTTCCTAACGCGGACAATGACCTTCCCTCAGTGTTGCTGACCCACTGTTCACACGGTTGTCCTGGCATGACATTCAGCTTAGTATTAATCCAGAACTTCTCAATTTTCATGGAATGATTTTAATAGCTGTATTAAAATAAAAAAGGTAGTTTTGGTAAACCTTCCTTCCAGTGTTCACTAGTCTTGTCTAAAAGCGCATGAGAAGTATTTGTGTATGCTTTCATATTTCCTGGTAAATTCAGGTGAAGGATATGAAGTGACAACCCTTCTCCAAACTATTCCAGATAAAAAGAACTAACTTTTGTTTTTTCAGGAAAAAACTCTGATTTATGGACACCCTTAGCAGCTAACTCCTTCCTATGTTGAGTGTTCCATGCTGCTTACGACTGGCCACTTGGAGCTCAGGACAGTGGTACCATGTGTGTGTACTTCCTCTTTGTGTGCAATATACCTGCTGCCCACGTATCAAGCTGTGGGGTGAGAAGGAGACAGAATCTATGCAGATTATACTATTTATTTTTTGTTGTTTGATAAGTGCTACTTTTGTTACTGAGTAAATCCTTCTAGAAGCAGTTAGTTCTAAAAATAAATTTAAGAGGAAATTCATTCCTAGAAATAAATAAGTGGACTTCTCTTCACAAGACAGTGTGATGAGGGCTGGATTGGAGGCTCAGAGATTACAGCACTTGCCTGGCATGCATGAGGATGCGAGTTCTAACAGCAGTACCTGTACACAATGAAGTGTTGGAGAAACGAAAGCCACATGAAAAATATAAATAAATAAGATTGATTCTCTCTTTCTCTCTCTCTCTCTCTCACTGTTACGCTTCAAAGAAAAAAGTTTATGATGGGGGCTGGAGTTGTGTCTCAGAAGTTGGAGCACTTGCCTAGTAAGCATGAAGACCCAGGTTCAAACCCCAGCACCACATATAGAATCAAGTGCTGGAGAAACAAAAGCCAGATGAAAAAATAAATAAAAGCAGATTCTCTCTTTCCTCCCTCTCTTACTCCCTCCTTCTCTTTTTGAAAAAAAAAAAGAAATTTTATGATGAAATATACAATTTCCACAAAAGGCTTATGGACATTTACCATCCATGTGAGACTTGAGATAGCACTTATACCATCAGCTGTACTGAAAGGGAGCCAATCTGCTGAAGAGGTACCTAAACTGCTCCAAAAAGTCAGCAGTTATTATCAAGAAGGTGGTGGTAAGGAAAGATTATGTTACATCCTTAGACAAAAGATACGCATCTACCCATCTCTGTATGAAGCATGGCTTGACATGTAGATTAGAATACTGTTCTTCAAAATTAATTGTACCCTCTTTAATTACAAGCTTCTCATACAGGTAAGAAGAGGTAAGAGGCAGCTTTAAGGTGTTGGTTTCAAGAGTGGAAGAACAATTTTTGTGAACAGTTGAATGATAACAGTCTATGCCAGTGTCATCAGAACTTTCAAACACAAAATAAATGAATTTCAATTAAAAGTTGACACCATTTCATCCAATTTGTAGATTCACAGTAGTAATAATGACTCCAGATTTGTTTTGTTTTTTGTTTTTGTTTTTGTTTGTATAAGATTGAGGGACAGGCAGAGAGGAGAGAGACAGAGAGAACAATTTTTATTTAGTTTTTCATGTGGTCTTCGTTGCTCCGACACTCCGCAGTGTACGTGTTGCTGGGGTTCAAACTCAACTTCACTGCATGTGCCAGGCAAGTACTGCAACTGCTGAGCCACCTCTCCAGCCCTGTGACTCTATTTTTGATGTCTGATCATCAACAGCTTTTAAGTTCCTGCCTTCTCACTACTCTCCTTTGGGCAAAGTGGGAGGAAAAAAGAACCCACACCCTCACTCCTTGACAGTATGGGTATAGATAGATTCACAGAGGGTATAGATTGAGGGCAAACTCCTGGCAAGCTTGTTCCTACTGGAAAGCAACAGCAAGCATATGCCCTAAGAACAGTAAATCAATATAGTGTTTATGAATGAAGGGCAGCACATTATGTGCATACATGCATAGATCCATGCTGAGAAATGTAGTCAGAAAGCTCTGTGGCTCCAGGGTTTACACACCAAATATCAACGCTGCCTCAAGGATCACAGCCCAGAGTCCCAGTTCTAACTGTTCGCTCAGACTGCAGACCCTCATTTCTTTGGTGTGCACAGTCAGAATACTACTTAAGATTGCTAACAGGAGCAGAAGATCTCTAAACACACCCCATGGGATCCCCAAACTTTGAAAATCTGGAATTATTATCCTTACAGTTCTGATGATAAATGCAAAGAGAAATACTACTTTAAGAAAAGAAGGAAAAAAATATAAAACCTTAGAATTTACGAAAAGGCATTTTGGTTTTGGAGGCCTGGCGGAATTGATTTATAATCTTCTATGGCTTAAAAAATGACTTGGGTGCCCTGCTTCCAGGTACCCCTCTGCTTTGTGGAGTCTCTGCTCTTCTTCCTAAATAAATCCTACTCCTTTACTCCTCAAAAAAAAAAAAAAAAAAAAAAAAAGACTGGATTGTAGCATGCCAAGACATATGAACCTTGACATAGAATTGCATCTCAAATTATAGATTTGTAATATATTCAAAGAAGTCAAATAACTGTATTGTTTGAGGAGCATTTCCTCCGAACAGTTAATCTTATTTTACCTATGCATACGTATGTTCTGAAAATGAATCCTCTACTTACAGTTTAGAATAAGGTAAGAATACAAATGGAGTAAGTTTAAATAACTTATCAAATATTAGCGTGAATATTAAATATAAAAAATCTTTAATTCTATGGAGAACCTGAGCCACTTAGACACATTTGTGATTTATGGAGTGATTTTAATGTGTGTAGCTTTACAACATCTATTATCTCTTTTTACTCTTCATTACATTCTTATCTCAGTTTATAAATGCAAACAGTTAAGTGTTAAACTTGCAATTTAAGTAGATTTATGTGATTTGGAAACCCTACTGCTAATCACTGTGCCGTCCTACCTTGTTTCAGACTTCCTGCTCCTGTGGAAAATATTTCTAGAATATTCAGTTTGTTAATGGAGTATCTGGTTTGGAATTTTTAGCACTTAAATTTAATATGGAAATTTATAGTAGTTTTTGGTTTATGCATTCTTAATTCAAATAAACTAAAATTTTGTGAATTTGTAAAATTAAAAGTCTGATTTAAATATTTCAGAACAAACAATAATTAATTTTCAAATAATTTATAAACTTTTTTGGATATACACATTCTTATACACAAATTGGGTGTGCAGGTATAAATATTTCATACCATGCAAAATAACTTCTCTCCACATTGACTTTTCTAAACCTGTGAACTATTAGTTTTAAATAGTTCAACATAAATTTCCATTTTGCCTGCTTTATGAGAAACTTTTGCTTCAAGTGTCAAAAGTTAAGGGGCCTGAAGAGGTGGCTCCATTTAAAATCCCAGCTTTGAAAAAAGAAAACTTATGAACAAAGAGATGCCACTGTGTTTTCCTGCAAAGACGACTTGAATTGCTAAACTAGAGAAAGTTGATGGTATAAAAAGATAAGAAGCAAACAGCAGAGCGCAAATGTGCTTTCAGAGATAAAATTATCCCTTCTGGGTTCTGTGATGCTCACCTGTAATCCCAGGAACCCAGGGAGGCTGAGACAGGAGGATTGCAAGTATGAGGCCAGTCTCAGCAATTTAGCACGGCCCTAAGCAACTCAGTGAGACCCTGTCTCAAAAGAAAAAATAACAAAACAAAATACTCTGGGCATATAGCTTAGGGAAAAAGCACCTGTCTGTATTCAATCCTCCAATCCTCAATGCCAAATTAAAAAAAAAAAAATCCTAGTATACATGAAACAAAAACCAGGTGAGGAAAATTTGTATAGCTTCATATCATTTATTTCAGAGAATGGGTAAAATAATGAAAAGAAAAAATACAACAACAAGGCACTATTAGCAATAATTACTTCTGAGGAGTAAAAAACAGACCTAAAAAAGATAATTTTGTTTTAAAATTTGTATGTTTGAGTTATTGAAGTATCTGATATGTATGTAAAATTGTCTTTTAATGTGAGCCTAATAATATTTAATTTCTTTAAAAATAATATTTGATAGCTTATTGGAGCCTATAGAAAACTTAGAGAAATGAAATAATTTGTAACTCTTCTTTTGGAAAAGATAAAATTAACCTGAAATTAAGGTAATTGTAGGGTGTCTTAGTAGTACTTCACCTTCTTGTGGAGTCAGGATTGAATTCTCAAATGAAATCAATTAAATTGCTTTTATGATCCTAAATACATAAAATCCTTAGTGTTTATTCATTTGTATAAAAATATATTAGCATTTTCAACAATAGTGACCTGGCAGGCTGGAATTTGCAGGCACTTTAATTACCATATATAACCGTCACAATTATGTATGTATTTAGGAAAGTGGACTAAAAGATTACGTCAACAGAAAACAAATTGCGGAAAATAAACTCCTGCTTGAAATAATGGCCCAGAGAGCAAAGGAAAGATAGAAGCATGGGGATGTAAAAACACATCTGCCATTTGCATATCCTCTTGTGGTTCATCCCACCACTGTGCTATCTAATTTGTGTCCTGATCTATGTATCAGTTCTTGCATTTTACAGTTATTCATTCTGATATTTATCTTTACATAAACTTTCTACACTTGGAAAAAGTTTGAAAGGACATCCAAGTTTGAATTAAAATGCTTTTGTATATTTGACAGAATATACAAAATTACAGAATGTACATTTGACAAAATTATTACAGAAATTATCACATAATAAAATCATTAGTAAACTAAAATTTAAAGAGCAAAACTTTCAAAGTAAGAGCTTAAAGTGATAACAAACAAGAGAGCATACAGGGATATATGCAGAAAATATCTCATCTCCCCAAAATTTTCTAGGACGACTGATCCCTGTAACTTCTGTTTATTGTATACCATGACCTCTGCGTAGGAATTTTTACAAAAAGTTCCAGGTGGTATAACAATATTAAAAGCTTGGTCACTATGACCCGAATGAAACTTAAGGCTCAGTGTTGCACCCTTGATGTGTTTATGTGACTACTTAGTTGTTGTAATGTCTAGTAAATTAAGATCATTTTGACAGCAAATGACTAAGATTTTGTCTCCTTCCACTATACATTTACTTCCAAAAATATCTGCCTAGTGTTTGAAGGCAGTGGGCTGGCTGATGATATTTTGAAGTTTGAACTCAGGGAAAGTTGAATTGACTATAAAATTTCTAGTACTGAAGTTGGATATATTTACTGCACACTTAAAGTTACTTATGTCATCTTCCCAATATACCACAAAGCATTCTTGCATGTGTGTGTGTGTGTGTGTGTGTGTGTATGTATGTGTGTTTAATAGTAATAATTTTTATTTACTATGGAAACATTAACATATCCCCATGCTAAATCACGAAGAATATTATCTACATATGTGAGAATCTAATTCAACAGGAGCAAACTTAGCTTAATGAGAGTATGATTAGAGTAACAGAGTTTTTTTAAAAAAGGAAATTTATTTGTTGAACAATCAAACATGCTTCTAACAAAATAATATAATATATATATATATATAAATTCTGAAAATTAGATTTACCCCCAAGAGCCCCCGTCCCAATTACCCACCCTTATCCTTCCCCCTGCCTTCCTTCCCAATACATGTCTACAAATGCCTTAGGTTGTATGATATTATCTGGATTTAAAACATGAAAATAGACCTCCTTTCTCAATGGCCAGGGTCTAACTCCAGCCTCCACAGATGAGTGGAGACATTCGACCCTTGGTTCTCTGGGTTACGCTTATTTCACTCAGCATAATTTCTTCCATAGCCATCCATTTACTTTCAGATGCTGAAATATCATTGTTTCTAATTTCTGTGCAAAATTCCATGGTATATATGTACCACAGTTTTTGGATCCATTCATCCAGTGAGGGGCATCTGGGTTGTTTCCATAATTTGGCTATTGTAAATTGAGCTGCTCTGAACATCAATTTTGCTGTGTCACTGTAGTGTGCTGATTCTAAATCCCCTGGAAAAATACCCAGCAGAGGAAGAGCAGGATCATATGGTGGGTTCATCCCTAGTTATTTGGATTCTCCACACTGTTTTCCAGAGAGGCTGTACCAGTCTGAGGTTCCACCAACAGTGTGTTAGTGTGCCTATCTCTCCACACCCCCTCCAGCATCTATTGTTGTTTATTTTCTTCATTTTCGCCAATGTCACTGGCATGAGGAAAAAACCATTCTTAATCAGAAATTCCATCCCATCCTACTCTCTTCACTGGAATCAAACTAGGGGAAAGACTGATTGATCTGTCTATTTTCTCACCACATCAAGAGAAAAGCAAGATGGATACAGACAAAAGTAAATTTTATTTTTCAATGTCTTTGAAGTTCATAATAGCCGCCTAATTTTTAAATATTTAAAATTATTGAAATTTGTTTTCTTTTCCAATTAAAAAAGGCTTAAGCTCATTCAAATATAGCTGAAGGCTAATATACCCACAGGTATTTTTATAACCTACCAGAATATATGCTAATCAAAAACATCTAAACTGTTTTAGGCATGGTGGAGAGAAAAGATTTACATATATCTCCCTGGTATTCTTTTCTTTGTAAATGATTCATTATTCAGATCAATGCACTAGACCCCAAGGTAACAGAATTATCAATTATGTTCATGGACTGTAACTATGAAAATTAAAAAGAAAGGTTAATAATACTTTAAAATACATATTTTCACTAAATAAAACTAAATTCACTAGTTTTATGAATCAATTGTTTTATAATTTAACTATTCAAGATGAAAGAATAATCTCATATTTTTATGTCTTCAGCTACAACTTCCAAAATGAGCAATTAAAATTTCATAATTACTATATTTCTTTTCAAAAAAGTTCTCAATTGTGCTGAGAATGAACATACCAATTTAAAAATCTCTTAAGATTCTCACCTTTCATTTTCTTTATGAATTTCTGTGTCAAATAGAGTAAGCCCTTCCACTTTCTCCTCCTACAGGTTGATTTAAATTTCCACAGAGAACTCTCTTCCTTGTGGCTTTCACATTGGCTTGGGACTTCTCTGCTAGGCAGGGCCTTTCTCTGTAGGGAAATCTCACAGAATTTTTTCCTAATCAGAAATTCTGAGAGTTGTATTTCCTGTGTGAGAAGAAAAGTGATCTGGGAGACTCAAGGGAAATATTAGTTGTAAGAATGTTTTTTTCCTTTTTGTTTAAAAAAAATCTATTCCTCAAAGAAGTTTCAAAATAGAAGTATTAATATTAATAAAAAATAGCTCAAAATGAAGAGCAGACCAAGAATTAATGTTTGTATTTTATCAAGGATATGAAGAAATATTTCAGCTGGCTCATTATCAATTTATTTCCTTCCATAAAGTACATAGTTAAAGATTATACATGCTTTGTTCTATATACCTTCCTACTTGATGGATTTAAAAGGGGAGTTTCTCAATGGATTTGTTGAACTTTCTGAAGCTGCATAATAAAAAGTAATCTATATAATTCTCATCAAAAATCTATGCTAAGATATATTCAAAAAGTGACAACTATTTTAGCCACTATGGTTTATTGAATGAGACTCAGCTGTTTTAGACTTGTTTTAAAAATACCTCTAAAGAATTCAGAGAAAAGACCTATTATTTAATCAATATTTATGCCATTATCTAATGTCTGTCAAATTTTCAATTTTTATTATTGCAGTATTTTACATATTTGAAAGTATCATTAATTTTGGAAAATAAGCCATGTTCCTGTATATCTTCAAAAACATTTAAAATACACATAACAGCAAAATTTTTATTTATTTTTACACCAGATGAAAACTGAAACTAAGAGTAGAAAAGTTCAATTTAAATTTTTCCAACATAGAATCATAAAACATGATAAATTTGAAGTTGTCTAAATATATTTTAAAGATGACAGAAATCAAAAAAACTGAATACTAAATTTCCTATCACTGAATCTCTACTTTATATTGACCATATTATAGTTCAAGTTTTGAGTGTATTTGTATTTAAATTAGATATACTAATAGTGATTAGAGAATTTTATTTTCTCTTTTTTTAGTAAGACAAATTTCTACTGAGGCTAAATACTTGTTTTCTCATAGTCAACCACCTAGTTCCTCTTTCTTTAAAATTTCAGTTATCTAAAGGAATGAAGCATGTTTCTTCACAACTGTCCCATGTTTATACAGCAAAGAACACGGGAGGTATATAGCCTTTTTGTGTGGCATTTCCCAAAGGAAAAGACATGATCTTAATATACACAGTGAAATGTATATACATCTTCAGTATTTTGGTTCAACATCTTCTCCAAATTTCACTTCAAAGGGACCCGTATATGATATACAATAACTGAAAATACAACCCACTTTAATCAATGTTCACAACATACTCAAAAACCATTGGAGGGGCTGGAGCAGTGGCTCAGTGGTTAAGGTGTTTGCCTGGCATGCAGGAGGACATGGGTTCGAACCTCAGCACCTCGCACACAGTGAAGTGTCGGAGCAATGAAAGCCACATGAAAAACTCAATAAAATTGATGCTATCTTTCTCTCTCTCTTGCAGTCTGTCTTTAAAAAATAAATAAACAAAAAACTATTGGAGTATTTTAGTTTTGCTAAAATTTCAATCGGTTTGCATAATTTCCAAAACATAAAATTATGATAATACATGTAATTGTGCATATAGCCTCAGTAACTGATTCCTGGAAGGAGTTTGAGAATAGAATCCATTCGTATAGGAACTAACAGCTTATTTTTTGTCTCAAAACAGTATAGTAGTTCAAAATACCCACAGAAACAAAGTGGTCCCTGAGGTCCCTGATGAAGTGTTTTCTTTCTTTTTTGTTTTAATCTGTCTAAAATGATAGTGTTGGCCATTCATCAATTAATTAGCACTTTCTTTCTTACCAGTAGAGGTTTGCTGGTTGTTTTGTTTGTACATTATTCAATTTTCTTCCAACTTTTGTTACTTCATTAGACATTAGCA